>SNQJ01S0049545.1:36069-47095 GCA_010110895.2 Picea sitchensis | reverse complement strand
AATCAAGCACACATAAAAACCAATATTTTCGGGTATAAATCCTTGGAAATACCCCAGAGGGAAAACCATTCCAATGATTATTTTATTAAGGTAAACTCAGAGATCTCGTAATAGGGAAAATGGCCCACTGATAGAATTATACATTGTAGACAAACCTGGAAACTCTTGTGCCATTGTACGACAATGTATCGGCACATTTCTTGAAGCATATGTGATTCATCCCACTGTGAACCACGTATATACGCGACTTTATACACTGTGAATCACGTATGTGTACGAAAAACCCATACGAAAATCTTTGTACGATCATGTACTTCCATGTGGCTTTTGTTGACTAAAACTCACATGCGGATACCTCTTCTATCTCTCCTCCTTGACCTGTATGACCTCTAGATGGAATTCCTTCTCCACCTATCCAAGATCTTGAATCACATTCCTTTGTGATCCAACCCTAGGATCAACACTTGGATGAAATCTCTCCACTCAACCTGTAAGATCTCCTCACTCTAGCGTAAGAAAAAGTCATTCTTTTCTCATACACTCCTCACACTAGAAAAGTCCTTATTTTCTATCCTCGGCCTTGGTCTCTCACCAAATCCTCTCGACCTTGACCTATCGTCAAAAGTCTCTGAATTTGATCTCCTATCAAAATTTCATGACTTTGATCTCTGATCAAAAGTGACTTCTCCCTTTACCCCAGCTTTGCTTTTACAATTATGAGTTATAATCTATTTCTAATAGTCAAAGTGATATATGGTTGAGATTACTTCTCACACTCACTTAAGATTTAGATTACATGTTGTGTGCTAAGCATGTTCCTTAAATAACTCAATTCACTAATAAAGACATGTTTAGTTTAATTAATTCCTTTTAACTAAAGTAAACTCACACTCAAATTTCGACGACTTCCACATGCTAGACACAAGCAAATGCAGAAGTATCTATCCAATGCTATCACAAACATCAACATCAATGTCATTGAATTAATTTGTGTAGATAGGGGATCATTGTTCTAATGCGTCACATTTTGGATACCTTTTAAATCAATGATTACTTGACTTTGGTTGACCTTCATTTACCTGGTTAATCATATTTGACCTTCATTTACCATGGTTAATCATATTTGACTATGGTTAACAATGTTTGACTATAGTTGACTATGGTTAACTATGTATGAGAATGTTTACCTATGGTTGACATTGGTTGACCATGGTTATTTATGAATTGGCCATGTTTCACCATGGGTTTCCATGGCTAACCATATTTGGCTATGGTTGACCATGTTTATCTATGCTTGACCATAGTGGACCAAATTTGACTATGGTTTCCCATGCATAGTTATGGTTGGCCATGGTTAACTTTGTTTGACCATGTTTAACTATGGTATACTTTAGCTGAATATATTTGACTATGGTTGATTATGGTGGAATGTGTTTTACCATGGTTGACTTTAGTTGACTATGGTTAAATTTGGTTGACAATGGTTGAAAATGTTTGACCATGTTTGACTGTGGCTAGCTTTGGTTGACATAGTAGAGCCTGGTTGAAATTGGTTGACCATGTTTGACTATGGTTGACCATGTTGACTATGGCTAACCATGGTGATTGTGGTTGACTACAAATGACTATGGTTGACCACATTTTAATATGTTTTTCTCTGGTTTACCATGTATGTTTTTGGTTGAATTTGGTTTTACTATGGTTGAACATGTTAGAACACGAGTGTGTTGGGTATGTGTTATATTCTTTGCATTTTTTTGTGTCCATTTTTAGTGGTTTTCGGCACATGGTTTTCTCCAATGGTTTTCTAATTCAAGTTAAGGAATTAGGGTTGTTGACTAATAAGGGCCAATAGATTAGGGGTTTTGGATGCAGAGGATCGTATATATATTGTATTGTAAACAATGAAGATATATGATGAATAAATAACTAGAGGTGTGGCTCTAAATAGGTTACTAGTTTTCCCAGTTTGGGTTTCCAGGGTAAAATATATGTGTAATTTGTGTGTGTGCCATTGTATCTCTTTTGTTTCTATTAAGAGTATATTTGTAGAAATTAATTATACAAGGTTAAAATATACATTTGGTATCATAGAAATTATTGTCTTTAGGGGGACACCTTTGTGGCTAAGGGTTTGGATCAGGTCTATGATAAACCTTGTTACAGTGGGAGCTCTGCGGTATTGATTCCTGTGGTGAAAATAAATGGCAAGCAGTTCAAAAATAGATATAAATAAACTTAATGGGAAAAGTTATGATTTGTGGAAACTCAATATGGAATATATGTTGGTGGAAAAACATTAATGGATCGTTGTGGATCCATGTACTACACCTATAGTAATGTCAACAAAAGACTAGAAAAATTTGGATCAGAAGGTGAAAAGAACAATTTGGTTGTGTCTGAACAATTTGGATCAGAAGGTGAAAAGAACAATTTGGTATTACTGAATGTGTTACGGGAAGCTACATCCAAGGAATTATGGGATAAGTTAGGGGATTCGTATCAGTATAAGTCCATGGTAAACAAAATGTTCCTACAAAAGAAGTTGTACAACCAAAGGATGAAAGATGGAGACTTGGTCACAAATCAACTAAATTCATTCAATATTGTGGTAAGTCAGTTATTATCTCTTGATATTAATATTTTTTATGAAGATATGTGTAACAATTTATTTTTCTCTTTACGAGAATCACAGGATAGTTTGGTTATTCCCATAGATAATACTTCAACTACTTTAGGTTTCAAATATTTGGTCTCATCCTTGTTGCCAAAGGAGATGAGGCAGAAAAACATGGAAAGTTATAGCACAGGTGCCTTATTTGCAAGAGGACATTCCCAGGAAATAAATAGATCTAAGTACTCAAGTGGGAGATCTAAATCTCCAAGAAAAACTGTAAAGGCATGTTGAAGATGTTGAAAGCAAGGGAATTACAAGAAATAATGTAGATCCAAAAGTGTTGAGAGAGGGAAGGGATCTGATTATTCTCCTTCTACAGAAGAAAAAACCTCCACGGATGGAGGGGATGTGTACTTTTCTTCTTCAAGAACACATGTATATCATGAGGCAAGGTTGTTCGAATCAGGTGCATCCTTTCATATGACTCCTCACAGGAAGTGGTTATGTGAATATGAAAGGTATGATGGAGGTGACATTTTTATAGGAGATGACTCGACAACCAAAATCATAGAAAAAGGAAAAGTAAAGTTGGATCTAATGGATGGATGATCCATTTGGATATCAATGGCCACCCACCTATTCCAGTTGGCTCACATACAAATTTCATCTTGGCAGTTCCAGTTTTCATTTTGGCAATTTTTTCTAGCTTTTCAGGTCCTGAACTTCTGGGTCGTTTTGAGGCCCTAAACAACATTTTCTGGGCCCACCAAAGTCACACTAAAAGTATTTTTTTTTTATGGCATAATGTGTAGTCCTTAGATAGAAATTTCCAACATGCTATCGTGTGCCTAAAACATATATTGTATGAAAAATTTACGACCCCGGGAAGTTGATGTACCACATAACTTTTGGCGCTTCATCTCCTAGGGCTAGTTTTTTAGATGTCTGGGGTTTTGGAATTCATGTTTGATGTAAACAGGATTTTGGAACCTCATTGTAATCATCTTCTTGCGAAGGAATGCATTCGTCACATCTCTTCTTAGAGATAAGTTGCCACCATTCTAGCAAGCTTGTTTTAGTCTGCATTTTACAACTTCATCATATTTCCTTATTGAATAGAAGCCAAGTTTTATTCTATATCTGTCATTGTTCACTATATCTCTATGTTAATAATATAGATCTATATTCATTTCATATTTTTTTTATGGCATAATGTGTAGTCCTTAGATAGAACTTTTTAACATGTTATCGTGCGTCTAAAACATATATTGTATGAAAAAGTTATGACCCCGGGAAGTTGATGTACCACATAACTTTTGGCGCTTCATCTCCTAGGGCTAGTTTTTTAGATGTCTGGGGTTTTGGAATTCATGTTTGATGTAAACAGGATTTTGGAACCTCATTGTAATCATCTTCTTGCGAAGGAACGCATTCGTCACATCTCTTCTTAGAGATAAGTCACCACCATTCTAGCAAGTTTGTTTTAGTCTTCATTTTACAACTTCATCATATTTCCTTATTGAATAGAAGCCAAGTTTTATTCTATATCTATTATTGTTCACTATATCTCTATGTTAATAATATAGATATATATTCATTTCATTATTCTCATCAAATATGGATCAGTGGTATCAGAGCGGTCTTCTCCTTGTCATTCTTAATGCATGTCCCCAACGAGGTCAGGGTACAAAGAGTTGGGTCTCGAGCTTGTTTCTCTTGAGGACAAAGGATATTTCACGCCCAAGTTACCTCCCATGGTGGGAGAAAATAGAGATGAAGGGACAAGATATCCTTTCAAAATATTGCTCGAGGAATCCCTCGCACAACAGAGGAACGAGATGATGGATAGTTTTGCACAAATCCTTCGACGACTACCAACAGGCGATGGATCTTCCTTGAGCGAAGGTGCACCCCCTTCAAGGTACAAATAAACTTTTATATTCCTATATTTGAAAGTCAGATAGATGCATATGTTTTAAAAAAATGGTTGAATATGATAGAAGGGTACTTTTTGTCCATAACTTTTCAAATAGAGAAAATATTACATTTGTGCTCCTCAAAGTCATCCCCCATGTCAAAGATTGGCCGGAGAATTTATGTGAGCAAAAGTAAATAAAGGAACCCTCATTATTTACAGTCACACTTGCCTGGGATTCCTTTAGGGATGTTATTAAGGAAAAATACTACCCTGTTGGAAGTTATGATGACCTGTATACAAGATGGACCACACTGCGGCATGAAAGGGACCAAACAGTGCCAGAGTTCACGAATATCTTCCATACCTTATGCACCAAGATAGGTATCAAATATTATGAGTGACATCTGGTGCTCAAGTCTTGTGGCAGTCTCCATAGATACATCCAGACATAAATGGAGTTTCTGAACATCTCTTCCTTAGGCGCAGCCTATCGATATGCTGTCAAAATCGAGCAGAATCTTAAGCAAAATACATAGCAGTTTGGGTCTAAGAACCCCTCACAGTAGAAGAAGGGAAAGGGAAGCCCCAACCCATAGAAAAAAGGGAACAGAAAATATGGAAAACCTCGGGACAACCAGTCTAAGCCAAAAAAAAAGGACAATGGAAAGACGAAGAAAAACACCGGGAAGTGGTGCGACTTCCATAAGATCCCCTGGCATAACACTTTTGATTGTTGCTCAAAGTATTCATTGGTGCCAGAGGTGAAAGCCTATGAATCAAATGTGTGTTATGACTCATAGTCAGAACCAGAAAAGGGGAGGCCGATTATTGATGTGGAACCCAGTTCCACCATTTCTACCACCAAGATCTATCTCGGTGAACCTGACGAGCCAGAGGAAGGCGAGTGTCTCTTTCATTCACAGATGTGGGTGAAGAGTACCCCGTTGCACTTCATAGTTGATAGTGGTATCCAGAAGAACCTCATCTCAGTGGAGGTCATCAAGTGGTTGGCCCTACCAACAATGTCACACCCATAGCCATACACCATCGAATGGCTTTGCCAAGGAAGTGATCTTCGTGTCAGCCAACAGTGTCAATTGTCCTACGGCACCAAGCCCTTCAAATATGAGGTATATTTTTATGTTTCTCCCCTTGAAGTTTGTGATGTTATTTTGGTCCAACCTTATTTATGGAAACTTCATGTTGTATGTGAGTCTAGGCCTCGTAGTGTTATTATTACTTTGGACTGGAAATTGTACAGGATAATCGAGGTAGTCCCACCTACTTCCATTTCATTAATCTTTGTCGAGCAATACAGGAAGGTCATATCTCAGATCGGGAAGTTTTTCTTCTACGTTATGTGCTCTCAAAGTGAGCGAAACTTTGTAGCCACATCCATGGCCTTCGCGGTCGAAATCTCCACGCAGCATAATCAAGTGGATAAGGTCATTGAAGAATACAAAGTCATATTCTCCTCACCCATTGAGGTACCTCTACACTGTCAGGTCAAGTATTCAATCAATCTGACCCCCTATGCACTGCTACCCAATGGGCCAGTCTATCATCTCTTCCTTTTAGAAAATGAGGAGATCAATCATTAGATCCAAGAACTTCTCCAAAAGGGGCACATCCGACCCATCTCATCACTGTGTTGAATCCCAATCATTCTTTTGTAGAAGAAAGACAGGACTTGGCGACTCTGCATCGATTATCGGGACCTAAATAAAATCACAGTCAGGAATTGGTACATGATTCCCTGAATTGACGATCTCCTTGACTAGATCAAGGGGAGAAAATACTTCGATAAGATTGATCTAAAGTATGGATACCATCAGGTCCCAAAAGAGCATATAGATGTATGGAAAATTTCCTTCAAGTCCAAAGAAGGTCTTTTTGAATGGTTGGTCATGACCTTTGGTTTGAATAATTCCCCAACAAATCTCATGAGGATGATGAAAGATATCTTGCAGCCTTTCACTAATTATTTTTTGGTGGTGTATCTGGATGACATCCTCATCTACAGGAAGAATTGGGCGGAACACTTGTAGCATATTCAGCAGGTTTTGCACACTCTACGGCAGCACAAGCTATATGAAAATTTTGGAAAACTCTCCTTCAGCCTGGACAGGGTCCGGTACCTAGGCTACATTGTTGATGAGCATGGGGTGCATGTGGATCCATCCAATATCTAATTCATTCCTCGATTGGCCAACCCCAACCACACTCACTGAGCTTCAGATATTTTTAGGCCTTGTCGATTTCTATCGCAGGTTCGTGTTGGGATTCTCCCATATTGCATGGGCCCTTAGCCAAGTAACCAAGGGTGGTGGTAATGAAAATTTTGTGTGGGCCCTGTCACAACAACAAACATTCGATTATTTGAAGCAGCTCTCATGCTCATACCCAGTGGTTTCATTACCGAACCTCCAACAGCCCTTTGAGATCGACACAAATTCTTCAGACTATGTTGTGGGCGCAGTTCTCACTCACCACGGACACCCCGTGGCCTATTATAGTGAGACACTATCAGATGTCATTCATAAGTACCCTACTTACAAAAAATAAATTTACTCCATCATGCAATACTTTCGCCAATGGAGGCATTACATTCTCTGGAAGGAGATAGTCATCCACACCGATCAGAAGTCGTTGCAGTTCATTCAGACTCAAGGAAAATTCCAGAATGACCGCCATCAAAAGTGGTCCACATACTTGCAGTAGTTCCATCTCAACATCAAGTATAAGACAGGAAGCACCAAATCTGTCACTGATTACCTCAGTCGCCCGCCAGTTGCAGCAATCACCAAGGTGATAAACTCATGCGGCCACGAGACCTTCGGATGGCCCCAACTCTATGAGAGATATTATGACTTCATTTCCACCTACCATATGTTGGGTGCAAACACATTTTTCATTGATTTCCATATTTAGGATGGGTTGTTGTGCCATCGAGGACATCTCTATGTTCCATCAAGTGAGCGAGTAAAGTTGATTTTGGAATCCCACTATAGTCAGGTGGTAGGACACTTCGGCGTAGAAAATAAAGTGGCCATGTTGCAGCAACATTTCCAATGGTTAAAACTTTGACAGGATGTCAGGAAGTATATCAGGTCCTAGAATGCTTGTGTCATTTCCAAACCAACCATTAAGAAACAAGGAATGTACACCCCTCTACCTACTCCTGAAAGGCCTTGGGAATCCATTTTGATGGAATACATGTCGGGCCTTCCGTCAACCAAGTGGGGAAATGACTTTGTTTTTGTGGTGGTTGATCATTTTTCTAAAATGGCAATTCTAGTTTCCTGTAAGAAAATCATCACCACAGAGGTCATTGCCAAGCTCTTCTTTGAAACAAGTGTGTGTACATTTTGGGATACCACAAACCATTGTATTAGATTGGTACATTCGGTTCCTCAACACATTATGGTCAAGCCTCTAGTCACTACTAGACACCAAGCTCACCAAATCCACTGCCCTCCACCCCCATACGGATGGCCAAACCAAGGTCGTCAACTGGATGATCATGCATATCCTGTGCATGTAAAATTCCAAGAATCCCCACACATGGGATGAGATTCTTCCATATGTTCAACACAGCTACAACAAATCAATGCATAGCTCAATTAGCCACATCACCTTTCAGGTGGGGTTGGGATTTCAACCATTGGGTCCCATGGATGTTGCACCACCCCTTGCAGCCACCCAAGAAGACTCATCCCATGCTAAAACTTAAGCCGACAAAGATACATTTTTCATTGAGTAGATCCAGCACATCTTCCAACAGGTTCAGGATATTTTACAGAAGTTCAATGCCAAGTATAAGCGGTAACATGATCAACATCGGGTGACACACAAGTTTCATGTGGGAGATAAAGTTTGGTTGCACTTGTTGAAAGAATGCCTTACAGGGCCCCATCGAAAGATTTTCCCACTCCAATTTAGTTCTTATACCATCACCAAGGTTTTGGGTGATAATGATTTTGAGCTCAACATTCCTCCCTTCCTTGGTATGTACCCAGTGTTTAATGTGGACCTCATTCGGCCATACTTTCCACCATTATTATATACTTATAGGTAGCATAACAGTTGACACCAACAGAGCTCAACCTTAACTGCATGGAAAAAAAATCCACTGATTAGATCATGGACACACAGGTCAAGGGAAATCACCAATAGAAGATCCAAATTTATCGGGTTGTCAAAGCAGGGCAGCTCCTGCACCAAGGAAAGTGGCTCACTCGGGGCCAAATTCAACAGAAATTTCCTCATCTTATGGGGGAACTCAATGCAATGGAGATCATTGCTTCCTAAGGGGGGAGGATTGATCCAGGTGGATATCGATGGCCACCCACCTATTCCAAATAGCTCACATATAGATTTCATCTTGGTAGTTTTAGTTTTTGTTTTGGCAGTTTTTTTCTAGCTTTTCGGGTCCTGAACTTTTGGGGTTGTTTTGAGGCCCTAAACAACGTTTTCTGGGCCCACCACAGTGACATTGTAATCAGAGTCATATTGTGATGGAATAATGTGCATTCCGCATATAGACCTTTCCAAAGGGCTATCATGCACCTAAAACAGATTTCGTATACAAAAGTTACGACCCTGGGAAGTTGATGTACCAACTTACCCCAACGGGGCCCACATGAATTTTGGTGCTTCATCTCCTAGGGTTAGATTTTTGGATGTCTATGGTTTTGGAATTCATTTTTTATGTAAAAATTATTTGGGAGCCTCATTGTAATCATCTTCTTTCGAATGAGAGAAGTTGTCATATCTCTTCTCAGAGACAAGCCGCCACCATTCTAGCAAGCTTGTTTTAGTTTGCATTTTACAGTTTCAGCATATTTCCTTATTGAATAGAAGCCAAGTTTTAATGTATCTTTGTTATTGTTCATTGTATCTTTGTGTTAATAATATATATATTTATTCATTTCATTCTGGATATAAAATCTGGATCAATGGAAGGATTAGAAAACTCCATGGTGTTCTACACATCCCAGGATTGGATAGAAATTTGATTTTTGTAAGCAAAATGGATGATGTGGGGATAAAAATAGTGTTTGAGAAATAAAACTAGGGGATGGTTCAAGGGGAAATGGTGTTGTTGAAGGGAGTTTGGATTGGTACTCTTTATAAGATGATAGGAAGCACTATTAGTGACAAGTGCAATAATTATGCCATTCCTAAGATTGGAGGTGAAGAAAAAAAACACCTACAGTATTTGGAGAAAAGACTATCATGTGGCGTCAAAGATTGGGGCATATCAAAGAGAAGGAACTTCAATTACTACACGGTAAATCTATGGTTGAAGGTATGGCCAATTGTTCTCCGAATTTTTATTTTTGTCAACATTGCTTATATAGGAAGAACAATTGTATAAGATTCTTCTCTGGTGCTACGAGGGCAAAGGGAATTCTATAGTTGGTGCACAATGATGTGTTTGGACCTGTGCCAGTTCCATCACTAGGTAAATATGTGTATTATGTCTCATTTATATATGATTTATTGAGGAATACATGGATTTATTTCCTCAAGAATAAATATGAATTCTTTGACAAATTCAAAGAGCTTAAGGCTCTTGTGGAGAATCAGACATAGAAGAGAATTAAGGTGTTGAGGATGAATAATGGTGGATAATTATGCATAAATGAATTTGAAGAATTCTATAAGAAGTGTGGTATAGAAAGGAAGAAGAATACTCCATACACACCTTGGTAAAATGGAGCTATAGAAAGGATGAACATGGAATTGATGGAAAAATCAAGGAGCATGCTTAGTGGTTCTAGGTTAGGATGGGAATTGTAGGAAGAAATAGTGAGTATTGCATGTTACCTGGTCAATTGATCGCCCTCATCAGCGCTAGATGAAAAGACTCCACACGAGGAATGGACTAGTAAGAAACCCTCTCTTACACATCTCAGAGTATTTGGTTGGGATGCCTATGTTCATGTTTCAAAGGAAAACATGAGTAAGCTGGATAGAAAGGATAAATATTGTATCTTTATTGGTTATAAATATGGTATGAAAGGTTATAAGCTTTGGAACCATGAAACTAAGAAGGTAGTATATATCCAAGATGTGGTATTTAGATAAATCAAATATGTTTTCAAACAAGAATTCATGCCAAGGGGAGAACCAAAGAAAATAGATTTTGAATTGAAGGATAATGAATCAGACTCTATAGAAGAACGAGAATCAAAAGAAGAAGAGCACCATACTCTAGTATTAAGGAGATCGGTTCAAGAAAATGTTTTGGCAGTTTTTTGCATCCATTTTTAGTGGTTTTTCAACACGTGGTTTTAGTCAATGGTTTTATAATTATGGTTAATGAATTAGGGTTCTTGACTTATCGAGGTCAATGGATTAGGGGTTTTGAATGTTGAGGGATCCTATATATATTGTATTGTAACAATGAAGATATATGATGAATAAAGAGTTAGAGGTGTGGCTCTAAACAAGTTATTGGTTTTCCAAATTTGGGTTTTCAAGGA
>SNQJ01S0049545.1:0-32077 GCA_010110895.2 Picea sitchensis | reverse complement strand
TTTGTCACATTTGTGATGTTCCTTAATGGTTATATTGCATTGTGAGGTTCATCTTGGTGGACTTATGTCAAATTGTAGTGTTTTTGAAGACTTATGTCGCATTGCGATGTTCGTGAAAGGATATGTCAGATTGTGATGTTCCTCAATGATTCCTTCACCATGAGATGTTACTCAAAGGTTATGTTAGAATGTGGCATTCCTCAATGGTTATTTCATATTGTGATGTTTATCACGGTTGAATTTTGCTAACCATGGTTGTCTTTAGTTGGCCACGGTTCACTATGGTTGGATTTTGTTGACTATGGTTGGCAATGTTGATTATGGTTATCCATGGTTAAATATGGTTAATGATGGTTTATTATAGTAATGTTTCATTATGACGTGCATCTTGGTTGACTTATGTTGACTTGCTAAATTCCTTAATCGTTATGTCGCATTGCGATGTCTAACAAGGGATATGTCATGTTGTGACGTTCCTCAAGGGTTATGTTGGATTGTGATGTTCCCCAATGATTATGTCACATTGCAATGTACATATTCATTGACTTATGATGAATTTCAACATTCCTCAATGGTTACGTCACATTGCGATGTTCATCAAGGGTTATGTCACCTTGTAGCATTTCTTAAGGGTTATTTTTCAATGCAATGTTCATAAATGGTCATGATGCATTGTGATATTCAACTTAGTAAACTTATATGGAATTTATACATTCCTCAATAGTTATATCAAATTATGACATTCATCAAGGGTTATGTCATCGTGTAGCATTCCTGAAGGGCTATTTTTCAAGGCAATGTTCCTAAATGGTCATGATGCATTGTGATATTCATCTTAGTCAAGTTATATGGAATTTTTACATTCCTCAATGGTTATATCACATTATGACATTCATCAAGGGCTATGTCACATTTGTGATGATCCTTAATGGTTTTGTCACATTGCAACATTCATCTTGGTGGAATTTTGTGTTGTGTTTTTTAAGGGTTTTATTACATTACAACATTCATTAAATGATATGATGGATTACGATGTTCCTCAGTGATTATGTAGAATTTTGAAATTCTTCTTGGTTCACTTAAGTCAAATTTATTCATTCCTCAATAGTTATGTTGCAATAATTATGTTCATCTTAGTTACATTATGTCAAATTACTAAATTCCTCAACAATTGTGTAGCACTATGACATCCATCAAGCGTTACGCTGCATTTTGATGATTGTCAAGGGTTATATTCGATAGTGACATTCCTCGATTCATATTTCACTTTTTGACATTCAGATTCATTAAATTGTGTCAAATTATGACATTCCTCATAGGTTTTGTCACATTACAACACTCCTAAAGGGTTATGTCACCTTGTGATGTACCTCAACAATTATGTTCCATTGTGATGTTCCTAAGTCATTATGATGCATTGTGATATGCATGTGGTTGGTTGAATTATGTAGAATTTCTATGTGTTGTAACACCACTTCTCCTAAACCTCTAATTATTGTAATTAATTATAATTAATGATTTCCATGAAATGGCATACAAATATTGTAATTATATTATTGTTTAAATTGAGAATGCCAACCACCTAACTAATGGGTGAAGCCTTAAGTATTGGCCATGATATCACTAGAGGAATAAGAGGAAATTTTGTTAGACAGAAGGAACCCAATCCTCCTTGCTGAAATATTTGTTTTGGAAATACTGAGTTGTTTCATCAGCCCCGATTTCAAGGAAATCAGTGAATGAGGAAGGATTGGTGGTTGAGAAACAAAACACTATCATTGAATAGAAGTATGGAGGGTTGTCTGAAATGAAAGGTAGCTTTCAAATTGAGGAAAGTGGGAAGGATAACCACGAGTCCCTTGATTGACCCATGGGGTTTCCTTCTGACAGAATGAAGGGGACAGATCGAGAACCTTTCGAAGAAAAAGTGTGCAAGAAAAACACATAAGGGGGTTGCTGGTTCTAGAGAAAAATGAGGATTTTCGTGCAGAGGTATGGAGAAGACCTAAGAAAAGGGAGAACGTCTAGGTAAGCACAAAGAGTCCCTAGTGATATCATGGATTAGCACATGGGTGGCCAGACTGTAGAGGATTTTTTCTTCTGAGTCTATGGTAGGGTGGAAATTCGAACCCCAACAGTCAATTGGTTGAATACTACCTTGTAATACATAAGTATCTCATCACCATGTGTGATTGAGTAAAGGAACTGAACTATGTATATGATTATGCCTTGAATTTATTCGCTTGATATGTGGAATTGATACATGTCTCATTGGTAAACCATTATGCAGAGGTAATAGTGGAATAGAATCTAATGTTGGTATCTCATGAATGTATTCTTGGATAGTTAGAATCTGTGAAAGAATTGATCAATACATGTATTAATGATAAGTCTGCATGTTGAGTTAAAGGATCTGATATGACCCTCCTTCCTCGTTAACTAAACTTGTTTAATTCCTAGATGATTCAACAAGACGTATAAATTGTTGATCCCTAAGCTGAGAACCAATCTCAGTCGTCAAACGATGGGTTGGCCACCCATCAAAGCCCCTCATAAGTTAATTTGAAAGTAGTGGTCATTGAATAGAAGGATGGTTGAATGCCAACTGTCGATTCTTGTCAGTTACTTTGAATATCATATGTCAGGCATCGGGAGATCCTTAGGTAAATCCAGAAGAAAATCCTCAACATACCGATGTCGAGAAAAAGGTTTTGGCCCTTGGTTCCACCCTTACAACCTCCTAGGATAAGAGCCTAAGCCTCTGGATGAGCTATTATCTATAGTCGCCAGATGGGAAGATCGACAAATATAAGCCATAGATATTTATAAATCTCAGAAGGAAATCATCGTCAAGGTATTGGAACACCAAACCCCGGGAAACATTTATGTTATGCTTATTGAAAGGTCTGACACCCATGAACTAGGGTTCTGGCCCCTGATTCCTCTTTCTAGTTATATACCCAATAGGAATCGAAAGAGGATATCTTGACCATTAGATCCGAGCATAGAGATATCTCAGTCATTAAATTACCCTTAGGAAATCTCAGGAGGGAAATTCCACTCATGGAAGCCAGTGGCTAAATTTTAGTCATTGGATAGGAGAAAGGAGGGATCTCCACCATAGATCATGGTCAAGTGGGGTCAATAAAATATCAGACCTTGGAAGTTCTTCCCAATTCTAATTTGTTGGCATGGGTCAGTGGCCTGGTGCTCGGTGGGAAAGGTTCCTAAGCAGGGATTCCAAATCCTTTTATTATTATTATTATTTTATTTTTATTTATTATTATTATTATACATATATATATAGGTGTGAGTAGGGAGGTAACGTTGCATATCACATGGAATCCATATAGACAGAAAACATGGCCAAGGATTCCATATGGTGTAGGCTAATTTAACCATGCATCGAGTGTGGGGTCGGAACAAAATCCAAAACCCTACGTTGGCACCTTTAATTGAGAGTCATCAGATCTACCAAGAGAAACCCTAACCATAGAGCTCATAGTAAAGGACAAGGAAGATAACCATGAGGATTTTCTAATTAATCCTCTCATAATCCTGGGGTCAAGTTAAGCTAATCCTCTTGTAATCCCCGGAATAGAGCCTCCCAAGGTTCATACTACTTCAGAAGTTTCGGTGTCCTAACATTCCGTACGACGTGTGAGTCAAAGGATGGTCCACATGTCAAATGAGTATTGGGTCACGTGCTAGGATGGCAACCAACACATCTAAAGGATGATTCTTTTCATCACTTGATTTATTAGTGATTAATGGGGTGGACCCTCACTAGAATGTATATCGAAGATAGGTACAATAGGCCTAAGCCATGCGATCTAAGGGAGGATGAATTTTCCACTGTAGTTCTAGGTCAAGGGAGGTCAATCAAACCTTGGACCCTATAAGTATTCAGTTATAAAAGGTATGAAAGGATCCTAGGACCTTATGTCTACAACAACACGATGATGATGCATGTCCTCCCTATATCTGATGTGAAGAGAGAATCTAGGTCGTCAATTTGTTGAGCAATGAGGTGATCTCCACCATAGATCTCTACCGAGAGATTAAGTGGGGGCCTGTCGAGGGCCAAGATTATTGGATGGAAACATTTCTTTATAGTCTTCATATCTACTAGTGAGAAACCTCAGTCGTAGATCTTGTGGGGTCATAACTTCATGATGAATTTAATTTAGAAATCTCACAATTACAGGATTATTTTAACTAATCTCCTTGTAATCACCAGCATCGGTATATTTCCAAGCTCACACCATAGGTAAGGTCTGGAATTTGATGCTCGATGGTGAGGTGGCATGCAATGAATGGTTCATGTGTCATGATGAAGGAAGGCCACATTTCATCCTAAGGGGGTGCCATGTGTCACACAGATTTGGAAAAATCGGGCTAGGGTCCACAGGGGAAATGAGTGCCACACGTCACACCACTTGTCATGCCACGTGTCAAAAAGGGACTCAATGTTGAGTCATATGGAGCCCAACAGAGGGAGAGTACCTTGGGGTAATGTCTTTAGATCCTAAACATCGAATCTAAGGAGAATGAACCTCCACCATTGATCTGAGTCAGGGGAGTCAATCGACCTCGGACCACCGAGGAGTCTTGTTACCAAGATAAGTTGGGTCGTCTGATACCCAGTGTCCGAATAGACACATGTCACACCATGATCGAGGACATATTTTGACACCCTATTAGGCGGACCGTGGACCCGGTGATGACGTATATTACCACGACAGTTTACATGGAGGTCCACGTGTCGGAGTAGGCTCGATATGGGATTAAGCCTTGGAATGGGCGCAATGAACCAGAACCATCGGATTTGGGGTTGATATTTGTCATTGATCATAGTCAAGGAGTTTTCAATCGAACCCTAGGATGGAGAAGAGATTTAATGCGGGAGAGAAGTTAGAGGTTCTGGTGGTCCGGTACCCGATGACTATTTGTCACGAGTTTAGAAGACGTTGAATGGGGGCACACAATAGGACCACATGTCCAATGCGTCAACGCATATTGGATCAAGCCTTTTGGGCTATATGAATAGTGAAAAGGTCCTGAGACATCGAGGTCCCACGATCCGACGATCCGATGGACAGGTGTCACTCTATGGTGAAAGAGGATCTCAGGAGGATGGAGAGCTTAGTAAGGAGCATGGAAAAGGGTCAATGTCGATGGAATAGGTGGTAAGTACCACTCCTGCATCCATGTATATAGTTAGGGGTGATGTGTTCTGACACATCAGTGCCACATTGGATGGGCACGATGACGAGGATCCACATTCATGCCACATGACAATACTGAAGCACTTGGAAAATAAAGACCCCGAAACTTCAAAGGGCCATAACTTTTGATCCAGATCTCAGATTGGGAAAAAATTATAGTCGTTGGAAAGATCTCAATGAGAAGAACAAGGAAGAGACCTTTAGAATGGGTTTTGAGGAAGTTGAGGAAAAGAAAACAAATTACACCCCATCCCTTAAAAGAGTACTTAGGGGGTTGGGTGTGTTACATGTTACTCTTCAGTTATTCCACATTATGACGTTCATCAAGGGCCATACCAAATTTTTTATGTTCCTCAATGGTTAAGTCACAATGCATTGGTGGAATTATGTCAAATTTCAATGTTCCTCAAGAGCTATGTCACATTACAATTTATTTGAAGGGATATGTTGGATAATGATGTTCCTCAATAGCTATGTTCTATTATGACATTCATCTTCGTTGAATTATGTCGAAATTCTACATTCCTCATTGCTTATGTCACAATGAAATGTTTCTCAAGGGTTACATTGGATTGTGGTATTCTTCAATGGTAATTTCATGTTGTGGAATTTATCATGGTAGACTTATTTTGAATTACTATGTTCCTCAATGGTTATATTGCATTTTAATTTTCATCAACGGTTTTGTAGTAATGTGACATTCCTCATGGTTGAATTACGTTGAATTTCTATGTTCCTCATTGTTTATGTCACATGTCAATTTCCATCGAGGGTTTTGTCATAATGTGGCATTAATCATAGTTGCATACAATTATTACAATTTTCATAATGTGGCATTCAACAACGGTTACATAAAATTCCTACAATTGATAAAGTACACATTACAACACTTGTCACTTGATAATGGTCATTCAAGTATTTAAACTTGAAATGATTCAATTTTATAATATTAAATTTAATTTCAATTTTAAATTAAAGGGTAATATCTTAACATGGTTTAGAAAAATATAAAATTCATATTTTTTTTAAAATAAAATAAATTTTCATTTTGAATAAATACTTATACATTATAAGGATTGTAATTTTTTTAGATCCTAATTAGCCTACAACAAATTATCAGCACAGTTACCAGTATTTTGTTTTTGCTTGGTAGCGATGATCACATGCAGTAAGATCAAGTCTTTGGACTTTTATAGATATTCAATGGAAAAAATTTCATCTTATTAGTTGGGCCACCACTTATAGTAGGTCTTGGTCTATACTTTAATATCTAGTTGAAGTTAGAAGGAAACCCTAATCAAGAGTCCATCGAGCGGATGAATCTAACCCTAATTAACCTACAATGAAATATCAACACGGTTATTAGTAAAAAATTTCTCGGTATCCATGATCACAAGAATTTAAGATGGATTTGGTGCAGTAGAGTGTGAGTTTGGAGGGTACATTATATATCCCTATAGATTCATTTGAAGCTTACATTGTTTGAATGAAATATTTATTTTACACTAAATATAAAATACTCCCTGCAAGCACAAATTGATGGCACTTGTTAGGGTTACCAATGACTCAATCTAGGGTCATTACAAGGTTTTGAAAGGTGGAAAAAAGGGAAATATCGATGTGGAATCAATGTTGGAATGGATGAGGAGTTCCCAAGCTACTCGAATTACTAATCAAAGGAATAGTTGATCTGGGTGAGCTCGTTTACTCACATACCTAACATATCTATGGTGTCAGGGAGGAGGTACCTCATGGGAGTGAATTCATTGGAGGAGGACATGATGACCATTATTGATGAGTTGGAAAATTGGTTATCCACCAATGAATCCAAGGTGGAGGCCAAGATGGAGAAGAGGATGAAGGGTAGAGGTTTGATTTCCCTTGAGGGATTTAATTTCACAATAGACATTCTTTCAATGTTTTACAATGGAGAGTAGAAAAACAACAGTCAAATGATTGCCACTATATTTGAGCATCTTCTTTGAAATCATAGTGTATAAAAACTTTCCACATCGCTTTCCATGAACACTTGCAATTTTGTATATATTCTTCAATACTAGGGCCATCATCTTTGCCAATAAAATACAACTTGGTTGTAAGAAATCTTCACCAAAAACTAGGGATTATAATAATAACTTACTTTACAAATGACACAGTCGTCCCTGAAAAAACCTTGAAATTTTGTTGATTTTAAATTTCCAATAACTTCACTTCTCATAATCCATTTTAGATGATTGTTTTTTTAATTTGTGTATTTTTCCAAGAGAAACTCAGATATCCAACTAGTTTTCGCAATTTTTTCTCATAAAGTTTCATAATTTAAACTTAAGTGTGCCACCCCCTTTTTTCCCTTGAAAAAATATGCAAAAAGAAAAGAAAAAAAATATTCCTTCTTTGTCCTAAGAAAAATCTATGATACCAAATGTAATGTGCCTTGAATCTAAAAATATAAAACAGAATATAAATACTTAACTTCAGAAATAACTCCAATCATTCCACAAAATAAGAAACACAAGAATAGTAGAAAACCCTTGAGGTAGGGTAACACCATATACTAATCCTTATGGAAGGATAACACTCCTCAAGCAACCTTGCTTGCTACGATAAAAATATTCTTCACCATCCCATTACATTGCTTCTACTTCTTTATATATTACTATTTATATTCTAGGAACATTCTAGTAGGTGGAACCTTCTAGTAAGCCTTCTTACATTCATTGACCTCCTAGGAACATTCTAGAGAAGGAACATCCTAGTAGGTAGAACCTTCTAGTAAGCCTTCTTACTTTCATTGTGTTCACACTATTACATGGGCTTTATTTACTAAAAATGGCCTCCATACATAAAAATACATACATATCTAACTATTATTATTCCCCTTGGGTACCTCCCTAGGTACCCCATATTACCTCCCTAGGTATACTACACCTAAATTGTCATTCCATGGGATTGAAGAGGTTGGAGCAATTAAATGAATTTATGAGGGCACTATTACTAATAACCCTACCTTGGATTCCTTATAGTTTGGATTCAAATTCTTGATCTTCCACTGGTATTATGGTTTGAGGATGAGTTTGAAGCAATAGGGAACGCTCTTGGATCATATTATGAAACCAACTACTCTTTTTGGGACATAGGGTACTTTGGTATGGAAATAATTATTGTGGGATTAGACACAATCAAAGGATTGGTAGAGGAAATGGCTATTAAGAGAGGTGAAGACCCATACCAACTAACCCTTGACTATGAAGGTATATCATTTAGGTGTGATAAATACCATGGCTATGGGCATCTAGAAATGAAATATTCATAATCATCTTAGAGGAAGGTGTGGGTTTATAAAATTTAGTGAAAATTATTGCGGGTGAATCTGAAGGAATTCCCTCTTAGTCCAAGAATAACAGGGATATAGGGGACAAGAGGCCTAGTAAAAATCCTCCATATATCACACTGGAACTAGAAGAATATTCTTTGATGTAAAGTCATCAAAAGGATCATATCTTAGATTACATTAATGAAAACAAAGTATGCAAGCCTCCCATGGGTAAGTCATCACAATTAGCTTCCCTGATCAAAAGAAAATCCTCAAAAAATATTTTTTTTGGATCTTGGGACTAGAGATGGAATATAAAGGATTGGAATCTACAAGTGAAGTCTTTCCTAGTATCTTGGGAATTAAAAATATTTCATCCCCAACCCTCATTCATATACCTGCAATCGAAAGACCTATGGAATATTATAATGACCAAGTAGGAACATTAGCTTCCCCTAGGATGGGAACAAAGGCACATGTGACCTCATGAGATTCCACCCCCTAGGAATCCTACAAATATAACCTTACACCTAGGATTAAAGGAACCCTCAACTTCCCTGGGAAGGTGGCAAGGGGGTTAGTGTTCCTTGATGCAGAAGGCCAAAAACTAAACTGGAGAGGGAGGATGTCTTACATGTCTATGGCATATAAACAGACATCGTCATAGATCCAATGTGGAAAATAGTTATCATTTATAGGGGGCCTTAGAGAAAATGTCTAAAATGATATTTTTTTACCCTAAATTTTCAATGGCTAGACAATACCTTAAATAAATTGGCCATAAAGAGGCTAATAAAGTCATTAAAACCTTTTATTATCCTGCTTTAGAAAATTGTTTTTGATGGAGAAAAAGTAACTAGAGAACTATCCAAATTTTTTAGTGGGTGGGACTTTAGTTATATTGAATCTATTGAGATATTTGGGTAAAGGTGCTCATATACCCTTACTAACTCATGTGATTTTCCTATGATTCTAGGGGCATCCCTTTACTCTTTGGATATGGGGAAAAAAATATATGTTCTTAATGTATATGGTCCTTACTCAGATAGGGTGGAGTACTAGGATAAGTTATTTAAATTTCAATGTATCCAAAATGTCCTTGTGGTGGTAGGGGGAGACCTCAACTTCACATTAGGAGCCTCTGAAAATATGGGGACATATAGCTCAAATGGATTTTCTTTTATGTTACTTTCTAGGAAAATTGGAGGAAGTAGGCTTGTTGGACATTGAACCAGCAAAGTTGACTCCCATGTGGAGGAATAAAATAATAGGGGATGATAGAAATAGACAAGAGGCTTGACCAATTCTTAATCTCTTAAGGTTTTTTGGATGAATTTACTCGGGTAAAATAGTGGATCGCCTCGTGGGGGGAGTCAGACCATAATTTAGTTGTACTAGAAGTAACTCCTGCTTAGGAAAATCTAGCTAGTCCTTTCAAACTAAATTTAGAATAACTAAAGATAGAGGATTTTGTAAACTAGATTAAAGGTTGTTGGAAACCCTATGATGCAACCTTAAGAGAATATGTACTTATTCAATTTCAAAAAAATATAAAAATGGAAAAGAAGATAGCAACCCCATAGTAAAAGGATAAAAAAACAAAAAGACAACAAGCTCCTCAAAGAATTGGAATAAGGTTTGGAGACACTTTATAATAGTGAAGGTTTTGGTTATTTGAATGAGGCTCGAAAGATGGACGTAAAGGTCTTGTTAGAAAAAAAGATTAACATATTTTTGGATAAAGAGAAAGAATGGAGGTTTAAGAGTAGGTCCATATGGATACAAGAAAGTGATGAAAATACCAAGTTCTTTCATAGATATGCCAATGGTAGGAAAAACTTTAATTCTATTTAGAAAATTAACAAAGGGAAGGACAACTAGGCAACAAATTTTAAGGACATTGTTTTTGAAGGAGTCAATTGTTTTCCAAACCTTTTTCAAGGAAGAATCGCGATTTATTATTTCTTAAGTAATCATGATTTCCAATTCACTTCCTAGTTTTTTCAATCATGAGGACAACTTGGAACTAGTGAAAGGAGTGGGGAAAGATGAATTGAAAGAAACTTTACAAATATTTCTAAGGGATAAAATCCAAGGGCTAGATGGCCTCCCTGTGGAATTCTTTTTAAGATGCTTTGAATTCATAGAAAAATATCTAAGGAGGGTGGTGGAGGCCACCATAACCACTAGAAAAATGCTTGGGGATTATAACACTACCTTTATAGCTTTGGTTCCTAAAGAGGATAATCCAACATATTTTGAAAACTTTAGGTCAATATCCTTATGCAATTGTATCAACAAAATTGTTTCAAAAGTTATTTCCAGAAGACTTAAAAAGGTAGTATCAAAACAAATCTCTAGAGAGTGTTTTGGTTTTTTATAGGGAAGACAAACCAATGAGGCAGTTGGTATAGCATAGGAAATATTGCAATCGATAAAAAATGAAAATCCAAATATCATCAGTAAATAAAGTGGACCTCTCCAAAGCAACTTATAGAATAAGTTGGATTTACCTAAGATTGATCCTTACTCACTTGGGGTTTTGTCATTAATTTGTGGTATTGGTGATGAGTTGCATTACATATATTTCCTTTTCCATCTTAATAAACGGGGTTGCAACCCCCTTCTTCAGACCAAGCAGGGGTCTTAGACAGGGATGCCCCCATTCCCCTCTCCTCTTCCTTCCAATACTTGAAGGAATGAGTATGTTAATAAAAGAGGTTGCAGAAAATGGTAGTTTCAAAGGGATATGCATTGGTCCAGCATGTAATATCACACATTTCTTGTTTGTGAATGATATTTTTGTTTTCTATGAAGGTACTAGAAGGATAGTTGAGAAATTCAAAAATATTTTGGAGTTTTTTTTTAAGTTGCATGTATGATTATAAATCTTGACAAATATACTATATCTATGTGGGGTATCACTGAACAAGAACTAGGATATTTCTGCCATTTATTTACCTACCATGTGATTGATTTAGACCAAGGTTTAAATTATTTGGGGTTTCAAATAAAACCTAAAATGTATAAAAAAGGTGACTGGAAAACGTTGATTGACAAAGAGGAAAAGAGACTAAACAATTGATGCAATCAATGGCTCCCTCAAGGGGGTAGTGTAGTATTTGTTAAAGCAATATTAGAAGCAATACTAGCATATTGGATTTCATTAGATTGGGTTCTAAAAGGTGTGTTGGAGATAATTAGAAAACTATGCTACAAATTTATCTAGTCAGGAGACGGAAAAAAAAATAAAAAAAATACTTGTATTGGCATTGTGGGAAAAATTGGTTGTTCCAAAAATCAAGTGGAGGATGGGATCTAAAAAAATGATTTCTCTTCCCCAAGGCTCTAGCTACAAAAAATGTGTGGAGGTTATTAAAAGGAAAAGGGTTGTGGGTCCAAGTAATTACATCCAAGTACATTTCCCTGGCTATAGTAGAGGATTGGGTAAGGAACCTAGAAAAACAATTTTGTAATGCCTCAATCATTTGGAAAGATGTAATTGTAGTCTTTCCTCTGGTAGGAAATTAGATTATTTGGAAAGTGGGAAAAGGGGATAAAGTTAAAATTGGCCTTGACCCTTGGATAGGTAGCAAGGGATTGCAAAAATTACCTCCTTGGTTGATATAGGAACTTAGAAGTAAAGTATTTTACACTCTTAAACATATTGTGAACTGGGAGAGGTATACACACTGGCAACAACAATGGCTTACCTGGGAGGAGTTGAGTCTGAGAGAATATTTTGTTGAAGCCTAGAAAGGTTATATAGATGTTTTAAAAGACAAAAATGTTAAAATCAGAGAAGATGAAGATCTGTTGTTATGGTCCCTCAATCCCACTGGAACTTATGTGCCTAAGTTAGTGTAGCACCCTTGTTTCCCCCAATTTGTAATTAATCATTAATTAGGATTACCATGTTATGGCATGGGAATAGTGTAAATGTATTATTTTTTAATTTTCAAATAACTCACTGTGGGGGTGAAGACTTGAAAGTACTAGCCATGATATCACTAGAGGAAAGAATGTGAAAACAATAAGAGAACAGTTAATAAGAAAAGGACCAGTGGTTGAACCCTCAACCACCCCATGAATGGAAGCATGGTCTAGTTGCAGAAGGTCATCATGAAGTACCATAGAGTTTGGTAGGTCCAGACTGACCCAGGTTTCCTTCTAATAGGAGGAAACAAGATAGGAGGGAGGTGTGTGAGGGGCACGTAAGAGAATGTAAAGAGAAGAGTGGAGAAGGAGAGAAACACTCCAGTGGAAAATGAGTTGAAGGCCACAAGCTTGATGCTGAGAAAGCATCTGATAAAACTCGTCGAGGCTGTGATAGAGAAGAAAAAAATCTAAGAGTATGCAGAGAACGAGACCTAAGCAGAAGGTCGCAAGCTTGATACTGAGGAAGCACCTGATAAACCTCATGGAAGATGTGAAAGAGAAAGGATCGTGGAGAATTGGAATAAATTCCCTGGTGATATCATGGCTTGGCACAGGGGTGGCCAGAGCGCTAAGAATGAATGTCTCTAAGCCTACATTTGGGTGGAAGGATGAACACCCATAGTCAGTTAGTTGGCTACCACATGTAATAGATAAGTAATCTCATATCCTGTGTATTTAAGTGGTAACTGTGAATTAAAGTTGGATAACCTATGAATGTTGTAGGTATGGACATGTTTGCTTAATGGTTATATTGTATCCCTTCAATTCTACCTAATTGTGTATTTAAGAAACTAAGAAATTATTTGGCATGTACACGTAAATACCTGAGCCATGTGTTGGCTCAAGTTAAAATAAGTGAACTGTGAATTTGTTGACTTTGGGCATAGCCTCATGTGTGCGTGTCGACACTCCCAATCATTCTAAAGGAAGGGGTCAGTTAAGCTCAGGAGAGGTAGTGCATGTATGCATAGAGCCTCTACTAGGCGGGTAGAGATCGAGAACCCCCCTTAAGTTATGGAGTTGATAAAGGAGCTCAAGAGGTGCGCAGAGGATTTCTCTAAGCGTTAAGTTCAGGAGAATAAGGGAAAATTACCTAAATACTTAAGGAGCTGACAAAAATCAGGTAGAATAGCGAGTTTCAAGCCCTGAAATGAAAGATCCTTTTATTTGAAAGACGATGGATGAGATTAGTTCTGGAGGAGCCAAAATTATTCATGATCATAGGACCTGGAGAAGGAACGTGGCATTTAACCCTTAGAACCCTTCGAATTTCGCGGATTCACTGAATTGAGCATATTCGTCGCATAGGAGGTGAATCTCCTGAAGTCCCGAATTTAATCTGGGTCGTAGATCTGAGGATGTCCAAGAATTATCTCGACCGTCGAATATATGATATAGTCAGCCTGGCATTGACCACTTTGGGAGGACAAAGGGCTGGTAACCCAAAAACACTGAAGTCCCGAAGTTGATGTGGACCATGGACCTAAGGATCCTTCGGGATCCCTCGTGACCATTCAATCATGGGGACACGAGTATTAATGTCGAGATCATGTGGGAGCCCATGTGTCGAGTGACAGGGTTTCCAGGTGTCCCTCTTAGAGTGGCACACACTAGGACCCAAGGGACCCTTGAACGGAAGTTATGAGACATACATCTCTGGGGTAGCGTAGATACCCTCAAACCGTCAGATTGAGGTTGTGGTCGGCCCAGCATTGACCGACTTTGGGAGAAAAGAGGAGCTTCCATCGCAAAACTCCTGAAGAGTCAAAGAAGATCTAAGTCATCCAAGCCAAAGGGACAGGTGTCATTGTATCCTACACTCCAGAGAGAAGTCACTCCATGAGAACCGAAGTATGAACATCAGATATTCCATTTCGGAAGCTAGCCACTTCAGAGGAAAGTGGAGTCACGCAAATTAATATCTCTCGAAGCTCGAACTACCGAAGTAAATCGTGACCGTCGATATGGGAGGGACACATGTTAGAATATCGTGGAGTATGGCAGTGCGAACTCTAGGAGAAAGGAAGTGGAGTATTGACCAGAAGTCGTCTGAAGCTCCAAAGGTAAGAAATCATCCTAGTTGTATGTTTTCGGAACATGTGGGGACTGGATATTTACTCTAGGTGAAAGTTACTCGAGAGGAATTGAATAATAAAGGTGCAAGAACTCACGGAGGCCGGAGCATTGGAGTTCATCAGAACCGTCCATTGGAATAGGATGGGTGGAATGAGATCTGTCACTTCGGAGGATTGGTACTCTGGAAGAAAGAACATGGAGGAGAGTTGACTGCAAGTCACCCGAAGCAGGGCAAAGGACGGATATCGACCATTGATCAGGGAAAATATGTGCACTTGATCTGTAACTATGGGTACGAAGTACTTCAGAGGAAAAAGGATTTGGATTGTTTGAAACTCCCGAATGTCGAAGTCCTGAAGTAGATCATAATCGTCGTTCACAAGGGACGAGTGGCACTCGATCTGTAACTCCGGGTATGGAGTACTTCGGGGAGAAAATAATCTGGAGCGTTTGAAACTCCCAAACGACGAATCCCCGAAGTGAATCAGGGCCATCAAGAATCTTTGAGGACACATGGCATTGGATTATGAACTTCATATATTTGTCACTTAGGAGGATTCACGCATTGGTTGTCTTGGCGCATGTGTCTTGCCGTATGGTCATAGCCCGCGGTCATATGAGAGTATAGATGGATGGAAGAGCCCGAAGAACTTGGGAGAGGATATCTTTCATCTCTGAGCTCCTTTCGGAGCATGGATACCATGGTTGGAAAGCTCAGGAAGAGAAGAATGGAATCGAGACCTCGAATGGGAGTTTTGATTCTCCTAATAAGAGAGAAATTTTGACGCCCCCACCATGGGTGTGTTACAAATTGGTATCAAAGAACGGCAGCAACACTTGGCCTGCTTGGGCTCATGCACGAGTTGTATGAAAATATTTCTGGAGGACTTTAAGGGGTAACACCCTATCTTACCACATTTCTAAGAGGCTTAGAAAACCTCTACTGAAGAGAGGAATTATATCCTTTACTATTGATAGATGTTTTGGAAATTGGAACTGCATGTTGACAATGTTCCCAAGTAAAGAAGTTGACTTCATTGTGCAATTGTAGGTGTTTTTGTGCAGTCATAAGATTTGGTTACCAAGGCTAAGATGAGCCTGTGGAGAATATTACTGCCAAACATAAATAATTTGCATAAGTTCCTTGAGTAGAAGGATGCAGAATTAAAATACAGTTGGGATTTTAACCAACGAGATTGAATCATGCTAAGTCTATGACAAAGGAATCCTAGCATTTCTTTGAGAAATGATAGTCGATCCTACAGGAGTCGGATTATGTTGATGGACACTAATAGCAAGACTTGGATGTGAACGGATGGAAAGGATCTATAGCAATAATAACTACTACTTTAATGAAGGGTTAAAACTTGTATATGTGTATAACCCCTCACAATCAGAAGAATGATTCTGGTGACCATTCCCTGAAAAGGGAGAGCATGCGCAGCTCTCGAGTTTCAAAATGGACTGAGAAACGAATTTTGTTTCTGGGTACAGGAATTGTTGGACAGGGTTTTTCTAATCAAGTTGATAAATAGAAATGTAGAAATATAGAGTGATTGAGTGAGAAATCACAGCAGTCTCCCTTGCTTAATGGATAGGAAACTAATTTGCTAGATTTCTTGTGGGAGGAGGAGAGTGGCCTTCATCCCTGATTGTGCTAAACAGAAGGAAGAATTCTAGTTGTAATGGTCAAGACCGATCTTGACCTAAAGATACTCTAGATTTATGAACTAGGATACTTAGTAAGTAACATAATTCGAAATTGCATTTAGGCTTTAAGGGAATAGTCCAAATGGTATTAGACATTAAATTGTTAAAATTAAGATAAAATGGTTGACTAAATGTTGATCATGTATGTGGTAAAGGAAGTGTTGGGGCACTTCTAGAAGCCCAATGGGTTAGATTGACATCCAGCGGTGGATGGTAGCCATATAGATATAGTTGGAAGCTAGTTTGGTTGATTATGTTACCTTGGGCATGGTTATAATTGCCCAGATTGTGTTTATAAGTTGGATAATGTTCCAAGGAGGTTAAGGCAAGAGTGTTTTCTTGCTAGTTGTTATCGTATAAAAAGGGAACATAGTTATGACTACGTCTAATTCAACTTCCATGTGTATGTCGTGTGAATGATTTCAAGCTCTCAAATGAGAGGGAAACTCATTATTGAGTGATCCTATGAGGCTTGTCATAAGGATGGCAGAAATATCCTTGGAGGAGGATCTGGAAGTCTGATATGCCCATGTGCATGCATGATATGGAAAGGGTGCAAGCAATGAGCTTGCATGATGAATGTTTGGTTAGGTTTGTGTGTGTTTATGCTTGAGTGCATGGATTTAATGAATTGTGAAGCTTCTTGATATGAAGCCTGGTAGTAATACCAGTTAGGTATGAATGATATTAAATGTGAAAGTGATTCACATGTATTATGTAAGGATATATGTATACTAAAGGCACGGTATGGTTGCGTTGATGAGTGATATGTAAGGCAATAATTGCACTTGCGAAGATTAAGTGAATACCATGGATGCATGGTTGACTCCATTTTTTAAAGAGTCATGAAAGTTTTGTTTTGAATGAAATCTTAAGGGGAATGTGCTCCATTCCCTCAGGAAAGATGAGTATAAATAAATGAAAGAGTGAATGAGAAAGGATGGTATGTTGTCAAGACAAGAGGCAAATGATTATGCCTTGAGGATCACATGAGAATGATTTTGAAAAATCATGAGTTGACTAATTTTTAGAATAGAAATGTATGTAGGCTTTGAAATATACCCATGGCAGCGACACAGAGACTTTTGATTATGCATATGATTAATTACATCATGGAAGTAAGTTAACAAAACCAGAATATGTATGGATACATAATTTGGGTGCATAACAAAGATGCATGTTTATATCCCTATGGAATATTTGGTAGACAACTAAAGCTAACTCAAGGTTAATACCATCATAGATAGTGATGGACATGCAATAAGAAAGTTGCATGCTGATGGAGTTCCTTGTGGGAGAACTGTGTNNNTAAAAACTAATGAGAATCAAGCAATGAGCTACAAGATTATATATATATATATATATATATATATAAGAATCTTGGATTACATTTTGAAAGCATCATGTAATGAATATAAGACTAGTGAATGAATAAATGAGTATGTTTGATTGAATAGGCTTGGTTGAAGCCATGTTAAGAAAAGGAATTTGTACGCCTCGGATACCCATGTAGAGTATGATTCAGGAAGAAAACTCCGATCAAATCAGGATACTCAAGAACCTGATAAAGGATATGAATGTGAGTCATTCATCGGAGGGAATATCGATTGCAGTCATCAAATAGACTTCACTATCCACTGGAGTTAACGGATCAAACACCAGTCGTTCGATTAGATCGACGATCAGGGGTCATTGCGGAGCGCGAAGGTGAAAGAAACGGACGTGCTAGTTCACAGACCGCAATCAACCAACATCGTTGATCTCATCAAGATGGAATATCAATGACCACTATTAGACAGAGTCAAGCGAGAACTTTCCAAATTGCGTAGATCGGGCCCCATAAGCACTGTGAACCATTGATCTATGAACAGAGATCGATGGTTGGGAATCATTGTGGAGCACAAAGGTGAAATTAACGGATGTGCTAGTTCACGGCCCGCAATCAACCAATGTCGTTGATCTCATCAGGGTGGAGAATCAAGGACCATGATTAAAAGAGTCAGGCGAGCACTTTTCATATTGCGGAGATTGAACTCTCTGATAAAGAGAGAGCATGTTGGGATTCTGCAATTGTTGTAAACCATCGATATGTGAACGATCGATGGGAGAACCTACAAGGAACCCACACGTTAATGTCACGTAAAACTTGTACTGTGATTTTGTTATGTGGTTGAATTTAGCACATTGAATCTTTGTTCTCAATCTAAATTCTCGGTCAAACGCTTCTGTGTTGGAATTAGTATTCTATGGAAATCGTGTGGTTTAAAATCGATCGAGGGCTAAGATCAATGACCCGCGATCATTGCGGAGATTGAATATGCACACGGGTTAACGTTGAGACCTTTACCCATAATTTAAATTCAATATAGCGTTGTTTTGAGTTTGGGATCCGATTGTAGATTGGAAGACCATTATTCATAGCGGAGATCGGAAGGATAATTAAACCGCGAGCTAGTTGAGGTTCTGCAATCCATTGCAGTCGTTGGATATGGGGGAAGATGGATCTACACCGTCTATTTGTAGACAAGTGGTTTAGCCAGGATCATAACACCTGGACACGGAAGCTGAAAGGGTAGCGCCTGAAAAAGAATAGATTCGAGGTCACAGCTCTCAATCTCATGGAAAGAAAATGGAGTTCCTCCGGACCAGTAAAGGAAGATAGATTTTAGCACTTTGCGTTAGATTGTGGTCGCAGGGACTGGTTCTATGGGAATAAATGTGCTCATAGATAGCACATTACATAGAATTTCTTCGAAGAAATGCATGTTTGCATGAAAGGAAGATAATGAACCTTCCATTGAAGAAGGAGGACCTTCCAAAAATTTTACGTACATTATATGGATTTCAAAGGAATGCTTAAAGTCATTCATGGGAAACCTTGAGTTTCATGAATGACGATTTAAGATTTTGATCGATTCAGAGTAGAAAATATGGTTTTGCTAAAAATAATAAATATGGACAAAGAATCCATATGGTAATAAGTTGGTTGAATTCCAACACACCTTGGTAAGAGTGCCTAACCTGAAAAGTGATAACCTGGAATCGATGCAAGGGTGCAGCCACGAATGTTGGCACATTCATTAAAGTCAATTGATATCTGAATTTCATTTTGAAAAGTTGGTATATTGAATTGATGCATGTGTAAGGAATGAAATTTCCTTTTTCTTTGTATCATCAAATAGATAAAAGTGATTTGACTGTTAGCATGTACAATTTAAGAATTGTTTGTGATGATGTTATAAAGGTGCGGTGAAAATATATGTGCATGGGAAACTAACAATTTGTTTGGTTGATTGAAGTTGAAAGTGCAGGAAGCAAAGAAAGAGTCTTGGATATGGAAATGTTGTAAGCTCATAAGGAAGACCGATTGTCTGTTGAGATAAACTAATATGGGGAGGAAGGTTTCATGCTTGTGAATCTAGTTCCATGTGGAACAAGATATGAAAATAAATGAAGAAAATGGAAAAATCTGTGGATGACAGATTTGCAATAAAATTCTGAAATTTAGAATTGTGATGATGTCTCATGAATTCTGTATACCTGTGATACATGTGAGAATAAAATATTTGTCCAGAAAGAATGGGTGAAGGCTATCCAGTTGAAAAGCATGAAGGAGGCCACTTTTGAGACATTAGAACCCCATGGTAAGCCATGACCTATGCGATAAAACCTTGGAAAGGCAAGATGGGTCACCCGAGGAACTGTATAACAGAGAAGGGGATGCTTGAGCCTAGGCCTGGAGGGTGAGTGACTGCAAGGAAGAGGAGACTCTGATAGTTCTTTTAAAATATTGATTGGGATCATGCACACAATAGGTATGTCAAGGAAAAAAAAACAGTGAGCCTGGATAACAAGACAGCCATGTGGATACAAATCCACAAACTATGCAAATAAGTATTGTGCTAGATTATGAAATTTTTCCTAGAAATTTTATGCAACAGTAAAATGTTTTCGCATGAGACTATGATTAATGTGATTTTTGTCCAAGAAATATTGAAGGCATGTGATGAAGATTAAGAGTCTGAAAAAGGAACTGACCAAGAAAGAAGGTCAAGACTTCTAAAGTGGTTGAACGAGAAAGATATGACAGGGGTTACTGAGAAAGAACACCAAGGACGGTGTTTCTTTTAAGGGGGAGGGAATTGTAACACCCCTGTTTACACCAACTTGTAATTGATCATTAATTAGGATTACCATGTTGTGGCATGGGAACATTTTAAATGTATTATTGTGTAATTTCCAAATAATTGACTGTGGGGGTAAAGCCTTGAAAGTACTAGCCATGATATCACTAGAGGAAAGAATGTGAAAACGATAAGAGAACAGTTAATAAGAAAAGGACCAGTGATTGAACCCTCAACCATCCCCATGAATGGAAGCATGGTCTAGCTGCAGAAGGTCAGCCTGAAGTACCACAGAATCTGACAGACCCAGACTGAACCGGGTTTCCTTCTGACAGGAGGAAACAGGATAGAAGCGAGGTGTGTGCAAGGCACGTAAGAGAATGTAAAGAGAAGAGTGGAGAAGGAGAGGAACACTCCAGTGGAAAACGAGCCGAAGGCCACGAGATTGATGATGAGAAATCATCTAATAAACCATGTCGAGGATGTGACAGAGAGGAAAATATCTGAGAGGTTGCAGAGAACGGGACCCGAGCAGAAGGTCACGAGATTGATGTTGAGGAAGCACCTAATAAACCTCGTGGAAGATGTGAAAGAGAAAGGATCATGGAGAATTGGCATAAATTCACTGGTGATATCATGTCTTGGCACGGGCGTTTCTAGAGCACTAAGAATGAATGCCTATTAGCCTATGGTTGGGTGGAAGGATGAACACCCATAGTCAGTTAGTTGGCTACCACCTGTAATAGATAAGCAATCTCATATACTGTATATTTAAGTGGTAATTGTGAATTAAAGTTGGATAACCTATGAATTTTGCAAGGGTGGACATGTTTTCTTAATGGTTATATTGTATCCCTTTAATTATGCCTAATTGTGTATTTATGAAAATAATAAATTCTCTGGCCTGTACACGTAAATTCCTGAGCCTTGTGGTGGCTCAATTTAAAATAAGTGAACTGTGAATTTGTTGACTTTGGGCATAGCCTCACGTGTGCATGCAAACACTCTCGGTCGTTCTAAAGGAAGGGGTCAGTTAAGCTTAGGAGAGGTAGTGAATGTATGCACAGAGCCTCTGTGAGGCGGGCAGAGATCGAGAACCCCCCTTAAGTTCTAGAATTGATAAAGGAGTGCAAGAGGTGCGCAGAGGATTTCTCTAAGAGTTAAGTTTAGGAGAATTAGCACAAATTACCTAAGTACTTAAGGATCTGACAAAAACCAAGTAGAATAGCGAGTTTCAAGCCCCGAAAGGGAAGATCCTTTCCTTTGAAAGACGAATGGATAATATTAGTTTGGGAGGAGCTGAAGTTCTTCACGATCATCGTATCTAGAGAAGGAACGTGGATGTTAACCCTTAGAACCCTTCGGATTTCGCGGGTTCGGCGAATTGAGCATATTTTTCATACAGGAGGTGAATCTCCTGAAGTCCTAAATTTAATCTGGGTCGTAGATCTGAGGATGCCTGGGAATTATCCCAATAGTCGAATCTACGATATAGTCAGCCCGATGTTGACCACTTCGCGAGGACAGAGGGTTGGTAACCCAAAAATCCCAAAGTTGATGTGGACCATGGATCTAAGGATCCTTTGGGATCCCTCACGACAATTTGATCATGGGGACATGAGTATTAACGTCGATATAATGTGGGAGCCCATGTGTCGAGTGACGGGGTTTCCAAGTGTCCCTCTTGGAGTAGCACACATTAGGACCCAAGGGACCCTTGAACAGAAGTTACGAGCCATAGATCTATGGGGTCGCATAAATACTCTCGAACCGTCAGATTGAGGTTGTGGTCAGCCTGGCATTGACCGACTCCGGGAGAAAAGAGGAGCTTGCATCGCAAAAATACTGAAGATCCGAAGAGTTGAAGCATATATGAGTCGTCTAATCCAAAGGGACAGGTGTCGTCAGATCCTGCATTCTGGACATAATTCACTCTGGGAGAACCAAAGTATGAAGGCATGAGGATTTACGAAGGTCGAAGTCCCGAAGTCATCCCAGTCGTCCGTTGGAAGGGATGTGTGGCAGAATACCTGCCATTTCGGAGTAAAGTCACTCTAGGAGAAAAGGGAATGTGTTGAACAAGAACTCTTGAAGGCCATAGAGTCAGAGTTCAACTAATCTGTCCATCAGCTGAGGACAGGTGTCAGCAGATCTTCCATTTCAGAAGATAGCCACTTCGTAGAAAAGTAGGGTCATGTTTGTTAAGAAATCCTGAAGCCCGAACTCTCAAAGTAAAGCATTATCATCGATCTGGGAGGGACATATGCTAGCAGATCGTGGAGTCTGGCAGTGAGAACTGCAAGGGAAAGGAAGTGGAGCATTTACCAAAAGTCATATAAAGCTCCAAAGGTAATAAATCATCCTAGTCGTTCGTTGTTAGAACACGTGGGGACTGGATATTTACTCTGGGTGAAAGTTACTCCGAAGGAATTGAAGAATAAAGGAATGATAACTACCAAAGGCAGGAGCACCAGTGTTCATCAAAACCATCCATTGGAATAGGACGTGTGGCGTGACATCTGTCACTTCATAGGATTGGTACTCCAAAAGAAAGATCATGGAGGAGCGTTGACTGCAAGTCGTCCGAAGCGGGGCAAAGGACGGATATCGACCGTTGATCGGGGAAAATACTTGGCACTTGATCTGTAACTCTGGGTACATAGTAATTTGGAGGAAAAAGGATTTGGAGTGTTCGAAACTCCCGAACGTCGAATTCCCAAAGTAGATCATAATCGTCGATCATGAGGGACGTGTGGCACTTGATCTGTAACTTCGGGTATGGAGTACTTCGGGGAGAAAAGAATTTGGAGCGTTTAAAACTCCCGAACGTCAAAGCCCCGAAGTGAATCAAGGTTGTCATAAATCTCTGCGGACACGTGGCATCGGATTGTGAACTTCGGAGATTTGTTGCTCCAGAGGATTCGCGCGATGGTTGTCTTGGCGTCTAGTCATAACTCGCAGTCATATGCGAGTATATATGGATGGAAGAAATCGAAAAACTTGGGAGAGGATATCTGCCAACTCTGAGCTCGTTCGGATCATGGAGACTGTGATTGGAAAGCTCAGAAAGAGCAAAATGGAATAGAGACCCCGAATGGGGGGTTTTATTCTCCTAAGAAGAGCGAAATTTTCACACCCCCACCATGGGTGTGTTACAGTTAGGTTATAAATCACTTAATGAGGAAGAATTGGAGGGACAATAGGATTAGGATTGGTGGTGGAGAACCATCTAGAAATTAAGTTATCCTTTCAAAAATAAAATCCTTGTGTGGTTCATCTTAAACAATAAGGATCCTACATGGGAGTTTATTAAAAAACAAAATGTCTCAGGTTGGTAAAACCTATGCCAACAAGAAGATGAAACCATAGAACATTTAATAATGAAATGTCCATTTACAAACTTAGATTTGGAAAGAAGTGGAAAGCATGATAAGGCTAAAAATTGTTTGAGAAGGAGGAGATATAGACGAATATTTCAGGACATGGTATTTTAAAAATGACACAAAGAAGATCATATCCATCCCCATCAACATAGCCTAGGGAGTATGGCTCGCTAGGAATTTGAATTTATTTGGAGGAATAGAGACTCTCCCTCTCAAATGTGCAATTGGGTCTCTAAATATCCTAAATGCTTATCCACAGATGGAGAAAAAACAAAAAATACATGAATTGAAAGAAAAGGTAATCAACAAGGCCATCCCTTGGGAATACTTGGATGGTGCCTCATAGGGAAGTCATCCCAAAGGGGGTGTAGGAGGAATCTTAAATCTTTCTTCTAATCATTGTATATCATTCAAAGATGGAATTGGTCAGGAATCAAACAAAAACAAATTCTGTGAACTGATGGTATTCAAATTAATTCTTCAATTGACCCAAGAGCATGGGGTTTCACAAATATAAATTAAAAGTGACTCACTTTTGGTTATCAAACGGTTACAAAAGAAAGCTTCAATCAAAAATTTCTCTTTAGAGCCTCTATATGATGATATACAAATACAAATGACACATTTCTCATATATATTGGTACATGAACAAGATAGTGGATAGCCTTTCAAAAGATGCATTGGGACTAGAGCGCAATACTTGGATTATATCCATTCTCGGGATGGTCACTATTAAAAAAGAGGATTGTTTGCATCTTTTACTTTTTGTATGATGTAATTGTTTATGTATTGTTTTAAGCAAGATACAACCTTATTTTTTATGATACATTTGTTGATATATTTTTTAAGAAACAAAAGTATGAAGTGATTTGCTTTATTTGGATATTGAGCACTTCTTTGAACACTTTGTTTTATAAATAAAATTATGGATATGGTTTTTTTTCTTTCAAAAATAAAAATAAAAATAAAAAAATAACATTTATCATGTCAATTTATTTTAAAACTATATAAATTTATTCAACATTATTATTTTTTTCAATATATTCTTACATTTTGAGCTCTTAACCTAGGATATATATTCCTACATTTTGAGCTCTTAACCTAGGATATATATATATATAGGAATAGAACCTAGGAAGAGCTCAAAATATAGGAATAGAACCTAGGTGGGGAGGATAACAATCATTCTTCCCAATTACTCAACTAAACTCAATTGAAATGTGTATGAAATATATATTTGTAATCAAAGAAAACATAAATGTCAAATATAATTTTAAAAAATAAAAAATAATAATATATTTATTATAATATTTATTTTATATTAATATTTTATCATTTAATAGTTTGCATACTAAATGATTTGTTTTCCTAAGAAAAAATCGCAATTTCATTACTTTGACAAAGAACAAAATTACATTCATAGATATAATGCATAAACCTTAGCTATGTAGAATATATATATGCTTAAACAGTTTGTGTTTCCAAAAGGAATTCCCACAAAAAGAAACAGATAGTGTCCCACACTATATTTAAACATTTACACATATATCTGACAAGATAAACTGTTGAAAATCACTGTTAATTGCCCGCAAAAAAACTGGTATGTAGAAAGAAAGGAATAAAATTCATTCTACTACTGCTTCCCTGTCTTGGTCATCATGGAAAGTAACCCCGCGGACCTTCAAAACCATACTCTTCTATAGTCCACTGACCTTCCATCAGTTGTGTGCCTTCTTTGGATAACCAGTCAGTCATCTCGTTATGCTCCCTGTAGACATGTTTGAAAGATATACTATCAAAATTGTTTTTTAAAAACACAATTTCTTCCAGAATATGCAAAATTATCATGATATGACATCTCTGTGTTCTCCTTGCCCATTTTATGATGACCATGGAGTCCCCAAAAATCCCATTTTATGATTAAAGTCCCAAATCACCTCGTCTTCTCTATCCAAAATTCAAATATGGGATGAATTTAAAGCATGTATATAATGACTCCATACTGTACATTGGTCCATGGTAAGTGCTAGCATGTTCCCGGTCTTCTACCCTTGTTGTAATATATAAGATGTCACCAGAGCTGCAACCTAATTTAGGTGTAATATTCCTTGTTGATCTAAAGCCTCCTGAATATCCTCTGGAAACAAGTGATTTCTCACACTCCCTGCCCCTAGATCTGATCCAAGCCGATGCATACATTTCTCACATTTCCCACCTTCAACGCCAAACTAGACCCTATAACATCAAACACCCATAGTACAACTTGAAGGATCTAATGCCTAAGTTTTCGGCATGTCTGTGACAGTTGGAGATAATAAATTGGGTCTCTTCTTCGAATAACCCTTTTTGCCATTTGTTTGTACCCTTTTTACTATTTGGAATAAAAGTTTATGACAGTGATTTCCTGAATATGATGTCTGGTTTTTTTTGTTTCTCATAAGCTATAGTTGATAATCATTGATCAGTTTTTTCAAACAGGGTTTATTTTTTCTGAATCTGTATTTTTTGGGCATGACTCATGGGTGAGCACTTAAATCCATTTTACAGATTCTTCATTTGGTATCAGAGAATTGGTTTGTGGTTGTTTGCAGCCAGAAGGAGACAATGGCCCAAAATAACAGTTCAGTCTAGTACCAAATTCCTCTTTTATATGGGGAAAATTATGAGTATTGGAGTGTGAAGATGAGAACTTTGCTCATCTCACAAGATTTATGGATGCTTGTTTTTGCAGGGTACACAGAGCCAGCTGATCAAGCTGCTTATAATGCATTATCAGTTGATCAGAAAATAGAATTGAAGGAGAATAGGAAAAAGGATGCTAAGGCTCTGTTTATTCTTCAAACAAGAGTTGATATTTCAATTTTTCCAAAGATTGCAGAATGTGGAATGTCCCATGATGCTTGGGAAACCTTGGAGAAGGTATACAAGGGCTCTCTAAAGGTAAAAGTTGTCAAACTTCAAATGTTGAGAAGAGATTTTGAGTCTCTTTCTATGAAAGAAAATCAAAGTGTTGAATGTTTTATTACTAGAGTTCAAAATATTGTTAATGTTATTCATGCTCATGGTGAAACTCTTGAAGATAGAAGGATTGTAGAAAAAGTGTTAAGAAATCTTCCTAAGAAATTTGATCCTGTCAATATTTTTATAGAAGAATCAAGGGATTTAACACAACTAACCCTTGTTGATCTATTTTGAAGCCTTCAATTACATGAAGATGGGTTGAAAAAAAATAAGTAACTTTTGGATCAAGCTTTCCAAAGCAGGTTGAAGGTAGTAGATGATAAGAAGAAATAGACATCCACTGTTAGAAATGATTTTTCTTCAACATCATTCAGAGGAGGTAGAGGTCGTGGAAGCGTCAGAGGTAGAGGTGGCAAAGGTAGAGGAAGAAGCAGAAGTTCTGGAAGAGGTCATTTTCACTGCACCTATTGTAGTAAAGATGGCCACCTTGAAATTCGTTGCTTTCAAAAGAAAAGAGATACCTCTCATTCAAATTTCAGCAAGGAAGAAAGTGAAAATTCTCAAAATTTATTTCTCACATGTAACAAACTTGAAGCTTTTGATGATTTTACATGGTATTTGGATAGTGGTTGTTCAAATCATATGAATGGAAATAAAAAATTGTTTGTGAAGCTAGATGAGAATGTGAAAGGAACAGTTAGTTTTGGAAATGATAATGAAGGAGATTTGTAATGGGAAAAGGTATTATTGCCATATGACTTAAGAATGGAAAAATGATGCATGTTCAAGATACCTTTTTTGTTCCAAACTTAAGGCACAACTTGATTAGCATAGGGAAACTGAATTCTAACAATTACAAGACTGTTTTTGAAGGAAAGTACAGTAAGATTTTTTACAATAATGCCTTGTTGTTGAAGTTCTCATGACTGATAATAGGATGTTTTTGTTAAGAATGGAATCAAATGTAGTTTGTTTCAATGCCTTATTCAATGATTCTTGGATTTGGAACAAAAGGTTTGGACACCTTAATTTTGGATCTCTATCCCTTATGCAAAAGAAGAATTTAGTAAGAGGTTTTCATTCTTCCATAGAGTCCAATAATAGTATATGTGAAGGTTGTGTCATAGGGAAGCAGCAAAGAGAAAGTTTTCCTCATTACAAGTTTAGATCATATGACCCATTGGCTTTAGTACATTCAGATATTTGTGGTCCTATGCAAACCTTGTCACTTGGAAACAATAAGTATTTTATTCTATTTGTAGGTGATTATTCAAGAATGGCTTGGGTTTATTTCATAAGTCAGAAATCTCAAGTTTTTAGTTGTTTTCAAAAGTTTAAAGTTCGTGTTGAGAAGGAATCAGGATATTATTTGAAAGTCTTGAGAACTGATCGAGCTGGAGAGTTCACATCCAATGAATTTAAGTAATTTTTCAGCTCACATGGCATTAAGAAGGAGTTACACTCCTCAACAAAATGGAGTAGCAGAGAGGAAAAACAAAACAGTGGTAGAAATGGCCTGGTGTATCTTGAGAGAAATGTGATTGCCAAACATGTATTGGGAAGATGCAATCCATTCAGCCATACATGTTCTCAATAGAATTTATACAAAGATGATAAAATATTCTACTCCTTATGAAGCTTGGTTTTATACAAATCCTATTTTTTCTCATTTTAAAATATTTGGGTCTACATGCTTTGTTTATATTCCTTGTCAACAAAGGCAGAAGTTAGATGGAAAATCGGTAAGATGTGTTTTCATTGGATATTCAGAAGAAAGTAAGGCTTATAGATGTCATGATCCACTTACCAATAAGCTTTATGTTAGTATAGATGTGATCTTTGATGAAGGGGAAGTTTATTTCAAGAATGAAGGAGAAGTTAAAAGTGATGAATCCACATATTGAAGGCTTAATTTTTTATAACAATGATGAGTCTTTGCAGCCCTCTACAGCAAGATATATGGGCTCACCTACATGGATTTCTCCATTGAGGGTATATTCATCCTCTCCAAAAATAAGAACTCATGTTGATAGACAAGCAATATCTCCATTCAGTCCTCCTAGAAAAACAAAAAGTTTAAAGGAAATATATGAGACCTCTAGGTATGTTGTTCATAATTTTGCTCTTCTTTCTTCTGCACATGTTGAACCTTTTAGTTTTAATTAAGATTGTTCTAATGAGTTATGGATGCAATCCATGGAATATGAGATTGCACAAATACATAAAAATGACACATGGGTGCTAGTTGATCTTCCTCATGGAAAATCCACTATTGGTGTAAAGTGGATTTACAAACTTAAATTTAATATGGATGGCATCATTTCAAAACATAAAGCATGTTTGGTTGCACAAGGATATGTTCAACAAGAAGGCATTGACTATGATGAGACTTTTTCTCATGTAGCAATAATGGAAATAGTAAGGATATTTCTTTCCATTGCATCTCAGTTAAAGTTAAATGTTTATCTAATGGATGTTAAATTTGCTTTCTTAAATGGATATTTGAAGGAAGAATTTTATGTTGATCAACCTAAGGGTTTCATTATTAATGGTAAATAAGATAAGGTGTATAGGCTTAAGAAGGCACTTTATGGTCTTAAGCAAGCCCCTAGAGCTTGGTACTCTAGAATTGATGACTATCTTCATGATCATGGTTTTGTTAAATGTTCTTTTGAGAGTGTTGTCTACAAAAGTGTTGGTGGGTCATATTTAAACATCCTTTGCTTATATGTAGATGATTCAATCTTCATTAGCACCTCATTTCCACTTATGGAGGAATTTAAAGAGGCAATGAAATTAGAATTTGAAATGTCTAATTTGGGAGAAATGCAATATTTCTTGGGAATGCAAATTAATCAAACAACTGAAGGTATATCTATTTGTCAAGTTAAATATATTGAAGACACGTTGAAGAGGTTTATCATGCAAAAGTGTAAACTTGTGAGCACTCCTCTTGTAGTTGGGAGTAAACTGATGAGAGATAATGAAAGTCCACTTTGTGATGCTACCCTTTATAGATCTGTCATTGGCAGCCTTATGTATCTGACATCCACTAGACCAAACATTATGTTTGTTGTCAATCTAGTTGCTAGGTTTATGCATCAACCTCACGAGTCCCATTGGCGGGCAGCCAAAAGGATTCTCAGATATGTAAGTGGTACTAAATTTTATGGATTGTTTTATACCTCTGTTAATTATTCAAATGTTGTAGCATTCACAGATGCAAATTGGGAAGGAAGCTTGGATGATCGAAAGAGTACCTCTGGATATTATTTTCTCTTTGGAGGAAACCTTGTTTCTTGGAGCAACAAAAAACAACCCACTGTTGCATTATCTATAGATGAAGCAGAATATATTGTTGTGTCATCAACAAGCACACAAGCCATTTGGTTGTCAAGGTTGGTGGAAGACTTGGGAATGGAAGTATGTAAACCCATCAAAGTTTACTGCGATAATCAAAGTACTATCTCCATGACAAAGAATCCAGTTTTCCACAGCAAAAGAAAACATATTGACATTCGACATCACTTCATTAGAGAGATTGTCCAATAAGAATTTATTTTTTTTGAATTTTGTAAATCTGAAGATCAACTTGCAGACATTTTTACTAAGGCTCTTCCAAAGGATCGATTAGAGAAATTCGGATCACAGTTGGGAATCCTCAAACTTGACATTAAGGGAGAGATTGAAAGATCTAATGCCTGAGTTTTCGGCATGTATGTGACAACTGGAGCTAATATGTTGGGCCTCTTCTTCGAATAATCCTTTATGTCATTTGTTGTTTTGAAATTTCCAATTTTCTCCTCTTAATCTCCATGTTTCCATTTGTATTCACTGAATTGAATCCCATCAAACTCTATTTATAGATAATGTAATTTCATGTTTAGGGTAATGTGTTTTAGTGAGTATTGTTAGTGATAAAACATTGTTACTTGTGCATTGTAACAGAAGTTGTAGGCTGAAATTTATGTGTGTGAAAACAAAGATACTATGTTTTTTACTGTTTTGCAATAGAGGTACTTTGTACCCTTTTTACTGTTTGGAATAAAAGGTTATGATAGTGATTTCCTGAATATGATATCTGAGATTTTTTTGTTTCTCATAAAGCTATAGTTGATAATCATTGATCATTTTTTTCAAAGAGAGTTTATTTTTAATGAATCTGTATTTTCCGGGGGTGACTCCTCAGTGAGCACTTAAATCCATTTTACATATTCTTCAAAAATGTGTTTTAGTGAGTATTGTTAGTGATAAGTTTTGTTACTTGTGCATTGTAACAGAGACTGTAGTCTAAAATTTATGTATGTGAAAATAGAGATACTCTATTTTTTACGGTTTTGCAATAGAGGTATTTTATACCCTTTTTACTGTTTGGAATAAAAGGTTATGACAATAATTTTTTGAATATGATATCTGAGTTTTTTTCTTCTCATAAGCTATAGTTGATAATCACTGGTCAGTTTTTTCAAACAAAGTTTATTTTTTTTGAATCTGTATTTTCTGGGCGTAAGTCCTCAATGAGCACTTAAATCCATTTTACAGATGAAGAAATGGATTTAAGTGCTCACTAAGGAGTCACGCCCAAAAAATACAGATTCGGAAAAAATAAACTTTGTTTGAAAAAACTGATCAATTATTATTAGCTATAGCTTATGAGAAACAAAAAGAACTCAGATATCATATTCAAGAAATCGCTGTCATAACCTTTTATTCCAAACAGTGAAAAGGGTACAAAGTACCTCTATTGCAAAACAGTAAAAAACAGACTATATATGTTTTCACACATAGAAATTTCAGACTACAGTCTATGTTACAATGCACAAGTAACAAAGCTTTATCACTAACAATACTCACTAAAACATATTTCCCTAAATAGGAAATTACATTCTCTATAAATAGAGTTTGATGGGCTTCAATTCAGCGAATACAAATGGAAACGTGGAGATTAGCAGAAGAAACGTGGAAATTTCAAAACAACAAATGGCAGAAATGGTTATTCGAAGAAGAGGCCCAACTTATTAGCTCAGATGTCACAGACATGCCAAAAAATCAGCCATTAGTTCCTTCAATATCCACCTTAATGTCAAGTTTGAGGATTCCCAACTGTGATCTGAGTTTCTCCAATCGATCCTTTGGAAGAGCCTTAGTAAAAATGTTTGCAAGCTAATCTTCAGATTTACAAAATCAAAAAAGAGAAATTCTTGTTGGACAAGATCTCTAATGAAGTGATGTCGAATGTCAATATGCTTGCTTCTGTTGTGGAAAATTGGATTCTTTTTCATGGAGATAGTACTTCGATTATCGCAGTAAACTTTGACGGGTTTACATACTTCCATTCCCAAG
>SNQJ01S0049544.1:0-30838 GCA_010110895.2 Picea sitchensis | reverse complement strand
AGGTCATCTCACCATTTTTACAAAACCATTTTTTTAGAATTATTCAGATAGTGAAATATGGAGGATGTTGAAACAAAATATCCAATTAACTATGATAAAAATTTGAGCTTGTTGGTTTTATTTATTTATTTTGGAAGTAACACTCCATGGAATATAGGGTTTGTGGCTAGTCTTGAAACTAGTCTAAAATAGGTTTTCTGGGTAAAAACATCATAACTTCTTCATAACAGATCCACATTCAGTGAAACTAAATCGATTTGTTATAGTATAGTTTTTTGTATGTTTTTTTACCATTTTCAGATGCATACAACAAATATTTTGTGCATGGCATGCTCTACAAGGCCACTCTTTAGAATAAGTTAGAATTCAACAAGGTCTACCATTTTTGCTATAACTCCTTTTCAAGGAGGTTCCAAGTAGTGAAATCTAGAGGATTTTCATAGAAGACACTAAAGAAATTTGTATATAATTTTCAGACCTTTATGCATTATAGGTACATAGTTATTCTTGTTGCAAGTAAGGGTTATTAACTAATCCAAAATTAGTCATGTGAGACTAAAGTAAAGTTTGATGAAAATGATAGTCTATTGTTGTTGAATTTAAGGAAGGTTTGTAGGTCTATGATCACATACACTAGGCATGTTACAGAGTTACATGTATGTTTATATTAATTTTTTTATGGTTACAATTGGTTATGACATGGTACGTGCTTTAGGATACATAACAATGAGGTTTGGCACATGGTATTATGTAAGGGTTTATGGTATTTGTCTTATGGATTTGTGATGTATTTCTAGAGGAATCTTGTTGGTTGTCTTGATGTATGTTTTGGTATGTTGTTGAGGTATATGTTGAGTTCATTGATGGGATACTTAGTTTATGATTTGGCATATACATGAGGTGTATGGTATGGTGATGTCAGTACATCTTGATGAGGTATAACTTGGCTTGTTATTGATACGATATTTGTACATAATTGGTACATTGTTAGAGGCACTTGTTTGTAAGAACTTTGGACATATTTGTAGTGATATTGGCACATGGTTTATGGTTGATGTGGCAGAGATATATTGGTATTAGTGATGGTTTTGAGGTGTTATGATGTTCATGGTGATGCACTTGTGATGGTACATGTTGTACTAGTTGTTGGTGTACATGATTGGTTGATGATATTATTGTGACAGGTTATTGGCACATGTTGTTGGTTATAGATTGTTGGTATAGGTGTTGTTACAGGTTGTTGGTACATGTTGTTGGTATATGTTTCTTGGTATAGGTTGTTACAAGTTTTTGGTACAGGTGACAGTGAGAAAGTGATAATGAAAGTTGTTGATTCAGTCATAGTGACAACGTGACAGTGACAATGGTTGAATAAGATACAATGAGAGTTGTCTACTTTTGGCACTTATATTTCGGGGCGGTAGGATGAGGCAATGATAGGTGGTTGGATCCAACTTCCAGTTGGACCCAGAGAACATAAGGGTTTGGAGCCTCCTTCTTGTTGGAGCCAAAGAATTGGGTGGTTGTAGCCACCTTTTGGTTGAGGCCGGAGAACACAGGGGGTTGGATCCTCCTTCTGGTTGGAGCTAGAAAATTGGAAGTTGTTGCCTCCTTCAATGTAATTCTTAAAGACATATAAGAAAATAATTCTATGGTTTTCTCCCGCATTGGGTTTCCACATAAAATACTTGTGTATTATGCATTGTGTAGACGTGTCTATTATTATTTATTATGCATTGATGGATGCTAATGTTATATAATGCAATAGCATATTATTGATGAACTGATGAACATTGTTGAATAATTTAAAGGAATATACATTGTGGTTAGAAGGATTAATAAGTTGTATAACTTGCTCATTACTTATTCACCCCTCCTCTCAGTAATCCAAAAATTGGTATCAGAGTCGGCTCCTTCAGGAAACAGTTTAACAACTGGAACGATGTCATGGATTATACTAAGAATGGAGTACCACTATTTAATGGTCATAATGGTATAAATTATGAGACGTGAAGAATAGGAATGGGAACCGTTTTAGAGGCATATGGATACGATATTTGGTATTTAGTTGTGACATGATACAATGCTACAAAAAAACAAAAGAATACAACCAAGAATGAATTGAAGAATAATAACAAAACAACAATGGATTCAATCTGGGAAGGATTACCTGATCCAGAAAGAGAAAAGGTTGGTAAATTTTCATCAACTAAATAAATTTTGGATAAGTTACATAATATCTATTCTTCACCCATCACAAAGTCATAAAATAAAAGAAGATGCATGTACATATCAAGAGGAAAAATGTTCATGATATCAGAGAGATTCAAAACAAGAAGAGTACATAATCAACAAAAGTATGTTGTTTTTCTTTAATTGTGAAAAACATGGACATCTTGAAATTGAATTCCCTGAAGGTAATGAGATAGAAAATCCATTTGAAATAGAAGACAATTATGAAGAAGAACTTATCAATGATTTAGATGATCTAAAGAAAGAAAGAGAAAAAAACAAGTCACTCAAGAAAGAATTGATGAAACAAATGGAAAGTTTTCAAGGTTTCAAAGAAGCTCAACATGTCATCAATAATTTAAGAGCTCAACTAGATGAGGCTAGAGGAATTGAAGAAAATATAGAATATCAAAAGTAGTGCTTATAAGAAAACATTGTAACACAAAAGTAAGAAGTGGAAAATAGAGAAAATATACTGGCATATCATCTCATGGAAAGAATCGATGACTTAAACCATCTTGAGGAAGAGTTTGGTCAAGAAGAGAGAAGACTCGAAGAAGAAATAATTACATTGAAAATCCAACTTAAAGAATGAAAGAGAACAAAAGAAGTCGTGAAGTCTTAGATAATGAAGAAAGAAGAAGAGGTTGAGAAGTTTGAAGAAGAAGTTGTCACACTAAGAGTCAAAGTCATCAATCTCAACAAAGAACGTTGAAGAGACAAAAACATTCACATCAACAGTAGAGAATAAATAGAAGCATTCTAGGTTTCTAGAAAAGAAGAATGAAGAAAAGAGCAAGAGTTATGCAAAAGTACTAAAAGGAAGGAATCATGGTCAACCAGAATCTAAGAAAACTGATAAAGATACATCTTCAAGAAAACCATCCATGTTCAAGCCACAAAGAAGCTTCAATCATGATCATGATTAATCAAGGCATGAATTCATAAGGACTACACCACAAAGAATATCATTCACTCCCATGTATGTAAATTTATTTTATGGTCATTTTTTTTATTGTACTAACTTTAGACATAAGGCTACATATTGTAGGGATTATAAAATAAATGTTCAAGAAAGAAATACTTATGTGGCCCCATGTAACATTGAATGTTACAAATTTCATAACTATGGACACATAGCTCATGATTGTAGAAGCATGATCAATAATTCCATGAAAGATAACATTGATATCATATACAAGAAAGTATGCATAAGAAAACAGGAAGAACATGTGAATAAAGAACAAGTCCTAGAGATCGCAAGATTGGAAATAACACGAGATGAAGACAAATGCACAAAGAAAAAGGAAGATGTTAGACACATAAAGGTTTGGAAAAGAAATGAAAGAAAATAAAGACATGTAAATAAGGAAGTGGTTCAAGAGATTGTACTTTCAGGTATTGTATTTCAAGATGAATCCATAGACAGAAATAAAGAAGTCATAGTTCAGAAAGTTGTTGAGCCTACCAATGAAGACGATGATGAATCTTCATCCGAGCAGACACTTTTATTTTATGAGCCATCCAGCTTGGAGACTCCAAAAAAATATGTATGGTGAATAGGGGGAGTCTCGATATAAAATCTACAGATCATATTCATCTTTTGAAAAACTTACATAGTTTGAGTAGACAGACTCACATAAATTAGTTAGCATAAGTAAAATATGACAGATTGATCAGTTGACAAAATTACATAGGAATAAGTCTATGATTCTATTTAGAAAAATATATCATCAACATAGGTTGTTCCAGACATGTAGAGTTTGGATTACAGACAGAGAAGACTAGTGGGCACCTTTTATGTTTGATGATCAGTTGCAATAGTGAATACTTAACGATAACACAGAGATATATGGGTTAACATTGTGGAAATTTGAGTAGAAGAGTCTTAGACAATATGGAAAAATATGGATTCATAAGATTCTTAGCAGTGGCTTAACAATTGGAATCACTTGAAATTAGTTGATCGCACAAAGGCAAGAATTGAAAAGCACATCAGAACAGGGAAAGATAAACCATTAGTGATGCAGGAGCATCATCATCAAAGTGCAAGTGGAGGACAACTCATCTCCCGAGCACGCATTTTGAAGTGTTTGAATTTTAAAGATTGCATGTCATGAAATACCTTGAAAATATTGTAACTAAAGAAGATCTTAAACGTTAAGAGTCTGAACCATCGCATGAGATTGATGAAGATTGTATCTTCTTTAATGTAGTTAATAGCAGTACAAATCTGAAGCATTCACTCTTATATGTCTGTACCGATCATTTATTGTAATAAATCCTTTGTATTTGAAAGATTTTATTTTGATAGGATAGAACTAAGGTAGTCAAAGGTAAAAAGATCTATGAGCCCTCTTGTATAAATATGTTTTTTTGTTTCCCAGATGAGGCTGCTGAGAGTTATTTGGAAGTAGTTGCTAAAAGCTGTTGAATATTATTGTAGCTGAAATTTTTTAAGATTATCAAGTTGTATGATCCCATGTACATATCATTTTAATGAATATAACAGAGAAGCATTGTTCCAAATGTTTGGTGTTGTTGTTACCATGTCTATCTGAATGAATGGTAGGATTTCTGTTTATTGCAATTCTATGTTACTACTTGTTCTTATGTTATGAATTATTTACATGGTTAAATGTATGAATCTGTGAGGTTTAGATAAGTTTCAATTGTTTCTCTTCTACAAGCTTATGCAAGGAGCGCATAGTGTCTGCAAGGTGTGCGTTGATAGATTCTAGTTCGACTCAGAAGCTCAGAAGAGATAACGTGGATATTTATATGCAAGGTGTGCATAGTGTCCATGAGGAATAGGTTGATAGAGTCTATTTTGACTCAGAAGCTCAGGAGGGATAATGTGAAGTTATTTGCAAAGAGTGAAAAATAACCACGTAAGGTGTGCATAGGAAGAAACATGCTCAAAGTCACATTGTTAAGGATGAACAATTGAGTCATGTAAGAACTGTTGCAAGGAGTGCACAATCACTCACAAAAGGAGTCGAGTCGTGAAATAAACATGTTGCAAGGAATTCACAGGGTCGACATTCAGTTAAGTGTCCAAGAGGCATTATGAGGAGATCAAAGTTTTGATAGGAACAAGCTCAGAAGAGATAGTGGACGTGAAGTCTTCAGTAGGAAGGAGTCCACTAAAAATTTCACAATCAATGAGTAAGATCCACTCGGAGGAATCAAGATCTTTCCCGAACATGATATCTGGGGAAGTTGCACGAAGGATAATATTTGAGTCCTTCGACACTTTGTGTTCAGAGGTTTGAAGGTGTCCAAGGAGTGGGATCACCGAAGTCTCAAAGATGTGAAGTAAATCTTAGTCGTCATTATCAAGGAGGATACATGGCAGCAGATCAGAGATTCTGAGAGGAAAAGATTTAGAAGATTTGCGTGGAGAAAAGAGAAATTCTCGTGAAGTCACGAAGGGTGAAGAGATATGGACCATTGGATCCAGGAAGGACACATGGTTGAAATTCCTGTACTCCAAGAGAAGAGTACTCTAGAGTAAACGAGAGTAGTGAAGCCAAGACTCCTGAAGCCTGAACTGGCGAAGTAAATCATGGTCGTCGATTTAAGAGGGAAATATATTAGAAGATCGTGAAGTACGGAAGTGCGTACTCCAGAGAAAAGGAACAGAGGAAGTGGATTTGTTGACCAAAAGTCATGTGAAGATTGAAAGTTAAGGAATCATCCTAGTCATTTGTTGTTGGAACATGTGGCGTCAGATCTATCACTCCGGTTATAGAATACTCTGAGGAAATTTCCGAGTAAGTTTCTGAGGGTCAAAAATCTTGAATTATGTAGTCAATAAGATCTGTTGATGAAAATAGGGACATGTGGAGAGTGGATATTTACTCTGGAGGAATTGAAGTCTGAAGTCCCATGAGCTCCTGAAGGCCGGAGCATCAGATTCCATCTGAGTCATTCATTGGGATAGGACGTGTGGTGGAATATGTGCCACTTCAGAGGATTGACACTCTGAGAGAAAGAGGGTGCTGACTACAGGTTGCTTGAAGTGGGAATAAAGGACAATCTTGACCATTGATAAAGGTGAGCACATGGCGCTCAATCCATAGATCTAGGTAAAAATCACTCTGGGGAAAAAGGGTGTTTGGAACACTCAAAAATCCCAAAATCGGAGTCTCAAAGTAGATCACAACCATTAGTTGTCAAAGAAACATGGACCGTATATCTTGTCTAGGTGATTTCGCTGGTCCGGAGTTGGGGGAAAAATAAATCGACTTCACTTGAAACAACTGAAGCCCGAAGTCATGAAAGGGGATAACCTGAGGTCATACCTCATGGTCATAAGGAGAATGGCCTAGTAGAGGAGTTAGTGCTCAACACTCTGTGTTACCAGAAGCACTAGGAAAAGGTTTCGTGGGTGAAACAAACTTGCGTGAGGTAACAACAAGGGACCTATGTGAATTAAATTTTGGGTCTATTAGAGTCTTGTAGATCTGATTCAGATCAACTATTTGAATATCCTTGACCAGGAGGTCATGCAACCCCTAGAAGAGAGGGGTCCTGCATCAAGTTGTATCAGAGCATCAAATTTTTCTCTGTATAAGAGAAGTAAGTACTCTGATAACATCAAGTGGTATAATATACATCAAGTGGTATCTATGCAAAATGAAAGTTCAACATAATGCCGCCTAGAAGACATGCAGAGCAACCTGTGGAAAATTGAGCTGTGGAAAGGGAGATGAGAGAAATGCATGCAATATTATATGCTATGGAGACATCATAAAGAAGAGAACCTGATACTGGAGATGCCAGTGATGCAGAGAGAGAAGAAGTGGAAGTTGAAGGAGCTATAGGAGAAGATGCTGCAGAAGAACGCTTGCTGAAAGTTGTTGTCAAATTGGGAGCAAGAGAAAAAATAGAAATCCCAATGTAGGAAGGTAACTTAGATGTTGAATAATTGCTGGATTGGATAAGGGAAATGGACAAATAATTTTACTATGAAGAATTTGATGAAGATAAGAAAGTAAAACATGTTGTCACCAGATTGAAGGGACACAAAACACTATGGTGGGATGAACTACAGGATGACAAAAAAAGCAAAGGCAAGTAAAAGATCTAGAACTAGGATAGAATGGTATCAAGTTGAAGGATAAATTCATACCCAAAGACTATCAGATAAATCTATTCAGGAAGTTATAGAACCTGATATAGAAAGGAAAAACAGTTAAAGAATACACCGAGTAATTTTATAAGCTGAACATCAGGGCTAGAGGGAGAGAAAAATATGATGAAAAAGTTGCCAGGTATATTAATGACCCGAGATATGAAATCCATGATGAAATCAACATGATAGTGGTGAGAACGATGGAGGATTCTTATTAAATTGTATTGAAGGTAGAAGATAATTTGGCTAGGAAATAGAGTCAGTGAAGCAGAGGAAGAAGTCTAAACATAGGTAAAGGAATTTTCCATGACAAGGCAGAGAAGCCCAAGGCTGCGATTGGAAAGACACACAGTCACTTAGAAAGAGGAGGAAGTTCCCGATGGAGACCATATGGTGGAAGAAATTCTTTTCCTCAAGGAAGAGGAAGAGGCCAAGGAGGAGAGGTGAAGTGTTATGCCTATGGAAAAACAAGACACATGTCTTGGGAATGCCCCAAGAGAAAAAAATAAGGAGGAGGTGAAGCTCACATTTCAAAATCACAGAAGTGGAATTTTGAAGCAGAAGGCACAAAATATGGGAGATATTTGATGATGAAGAAGGTTCTCTTGAAGCCAGAGCCAGAGGTGGAGAAACCGGTGCAGAGGAACAGTTTGTTTAGGACTTCTTGCAAGACTGGAGATAGGGTATGGAAGGTGGTAATTGATAGTGGGAGCACTGATAACTTGGTATCCATAAATATGGTGTAGAAATTAGAGCTAGAGACAACTGCACATCTGAGTCCGTATAGAGTCTCATGTTTGCAAAAAGGTCACCAGGTAATGGTAACCAAACAATGTCTAGTTGAATTTAAGATAGGAGGATATAGAAATGAGATTTTGTGTGATGTGATTCCCATGGATTTATGTCATGTCTTGTTGGGGAGACCATGGCATTTTGACAAAAATTTCATTCATGATGGGAGGAAAAATACTTACACCTTGGAAAACAACGGTAGGATGCACATGCTACTACCCATAGAGGATAAGAAAGTGAAGGAAGAAGCCAGCACAAGTATACTTCTCATGAGTGGGAAGGAACTCTTAAGTGAAGTCAAGAAGGAATAGGAGATGCAATTTTTTGTGGTGAGGAAGCCTAGAGTTATCCTTACAAGTACTTCTATGGATGATCTTCCTAAAAAAATTCAGGAGTTGTTAGATAATTTTGTTGACATAGTAGTGGATGAGTTACCTTTCTCATTACCACCCATCAGGAGTATCAACCATCACATTGATCTAATACCAGGAGTGAATCTTCAAAACAAAGAAGCATACAAATTGACACCTCAAGAGAATGAGGATGTAAAGAGACAAGTCCAGGATTTGATGGATAAGGGTTTAGTTAGAGAGAGATTGAGTCCATGCGTAGTACCAACTATGTTGAGTTCGAAAAAATATGGAGGATGGAGAATGTGTATAGACTCAAGAGCCATAAACAAAATCACCATCAGGTACAAATTTCATTTTCCTAGGATGGATGACTTAATGGATAGTTTGAGTGGAGCAAGCTATTTTTTGAAGATAGACTTGAAAAGTGGATATCACCAGACAAGGGTGAGAGAAGGTGATGAGTGGAAAACAAACTTCAAAACGAACAAAGGGTTGTATGAGTGGCTTGTTATGCCATTTAGATTAACAAAATCCCCAAGTACTTTTATGAGGTTGATGAATGAGGTATTGAAATATTTTATTGGTAATTTTGTAATTGTATATCTGGATGATATACTAGTCTTTAGTAAAACTAAAAAAGAGCATTTGAGACACTTAACATTAGTGATGAGAAGATTGCAGTGGGAGAAGTTGTTGATAAATTTGAAGAAATCCTCTTTTATGAAGACAAAAATCATTTACTTGGGTTTTGTAATATCTTCAAATGAATTGAATATGGATCCAGAGAAGGTGAGAGCAATCAAAGATTGGCCATTGCCAAGGATCATATTTGAGGTGAGAAGCTTCCATGGATCATCAAGTTTCTATCAGAATTTCATTAGAAGTTTCAGTGGCATTTGTGCACCAATATTAGATATGGTGAAAAAGAGACACAAGTCTTTTAAGTGGAAAGAAGAAGATAAGAAAATCTTTAGGATATTAAAGGAGAAGATAACAGAACAGTCGATTCTGGTCTTGCCAGATTTCGAGAAGACATTTCAAGTACGATGTGATGCTAGTGGAGTAGAAATTGGAGCAGTCTTAAGCCAAGATAATAGGCATGTTGCATATTTCAGTGAGAATCTTAATGACACCAAGAGGAATTACTCCACATATGATAAAGAATTTTATGCAGTGATTAAAGCCTTAAAGAAATGGAGGCACTACCTTGTTTCAAAAGAGTTTGTTTTGTACAATGATAACCAACCTTTACAATTCATAACCAGACAAGAGAAATTAAATCAAATACACGCTAAGTGGAAAGAGTTTATGCAAAATTTCACTTTTGTCATTAAACATATTTCTGGTAATGCTAGCAAAGTTGTTGATGCATTGAGCAGGAGATGTCTGATTTTGTAGGAATTTCGAGTGAAAACCTTAGGGTTTGAACACCTTAAGGAGATGTACTGTGATGATCCATATTTTAAAGAGGCATATGAAGCATGTGAAAATACTGTGATCAGAGACAAAATCTCGTGGACATAGTATCAGATTCAAGATGGATTATTGTTTAAAGGTAACCAATTGTGCATACCAAAGTGCTCGATGAGAGATAATATGTCGAATGAAAAACATAGTGGAGGTCTAGCAGGACATTTTGGCCATGACAAGACATTTCCAAAGATGAACTATTCATACTATTGGGCAAGTATGAGGGTAGAAGTGGAAAAATTGGTAAACATATGTAAGATTTTCCAGTATGCAAAAGGAAAGAGATAACATACTGGTTTGTATCAGCCATTTCTTGTTTCCGATAAGCCTTGAGATGAAATAAGCATGGATTTAGTGTTGGGATTTCCAAGAACACAAAAGGGAATAAATTCCATAATTGTTGTAGTTGATAAGTTCTCAAGAAAGTTGTGAGACTTCATGGATTTCCCAAGAGTATTCTCTCAGATAGGGACAACAAATTTGTTCGTCATTTATGGAGGATAGTGTGGAAGAAGCTGGGGATAAAAATGTCCTTTAGTTCATCTTATAAACCTTAAACGGATGGACATACTGAGGTGGTAAATCAAAGTTTAGGAATTTTTTTAGGAGTCTGGTCATTGAACATCATAGCTAGTGGGGTCAAATTTTGTCATAAGCATAGTTTACATACAATGACTCACCAAACAAAAGTACAAGGAAGATTCCAATCCAGATAGTATATGGTATGAAGCCAGGAGGAGTATCAGAGTTGAGAGATTTGGAGAAGAGTGAATTTAGAAGCGTTGGAGAAAAAGAATTCACTGCACAAATGCAAAAGATTCATAATTAGATCAAAGAGAAGTTGTAGAACAACAACAGAGAATATAAATGCATAGTTGATCAACACATGAGATAACTTAATTTGAAGTGGGAGATCAAGTTCTGGAAAATCTCAGAAAGGAAAGGTTCCCAAGGGGAACGTATAACAAATTGAAAAAGATAGAACCATGCAAGCTCTTAAGGAAATTTGATGCAAATTCTTATGAGTTAGAGATACCAGAGGATGTGGGAATATCGCCAATATTCAACATTTTAGGCTAGTATCCTTACGGGGAAAATGACACCAAAGGATCAGAAGATCAAAAAGAGATCCAATGGGAGAAGCATATTCCTAGAACAGAAAATCCACAGATGGAGAAGATCATAGATCAGAGGATTGGTAAGAAAACCAGGAGGAACACCTATTTTGAATATTTGGTAAAGTGTAAAAGCCACCCAATAGAAGATTCCAGTTGGGTAAATGAAGCAGATATTTAGAAGCATGGAAAGTCGATGTAGGGGATCATGGATAGGAGTCCATGAATTTTTGTCCAGAGGAGTATGATGTAGGAGCATCTTCATCAAAGTGCAATTGGAGGACAAATCAACGCCCTAGCGCACATTTTGAAGTGTTTTGAATTTAAAAAAAGGCATGTCATGAAATACCTTGAAAAGATTGTAATTAAAGAATATTTTAAATGTTAAGAGGCTAAACCATCACGTGAGATTGATTGAGATTGTATTTTTTTTATTGTAGTTAATAGCAGTACAGATCTAAAACATTCTCTCTTATCTGTCTATACCGATCATTTATTGTAATAAAGCCTTAGTAGTTGAAATATTTTATTTTTATAGGATAGCAATGAGGTAATCAGAGGGAAAAATCTCTATGAGACCTCTTATATAAATATGTGTTTTCGTTTCCCAGATAAGGTTGTTGAGAGTTATTTGGAAGTAGTTGTTGAAATTTGTTGAAGCGTATTGTAGCTAAAGATTATTGTAGTTGAAACTGTAGAAGCTTATTGATTTGTATGAACCCATGTACATATCATTTGAATGAATATAATAGACAAGAATTGTTCCAAATGTTTGGTGTTGTTGTTACTGTGTCTATCTGAATGAATGGTAGGCTTTTTATTTAATTGCAATTTGTTGGTCACTATAATTGCTTAATTAATTTCAAACAACCAAGTGAAACATAAATTATCAACCCAGGGAAGTCTTTTGTTTCAAAGATAGCTGCGCACTATATATGCTCAATTCCAAAAGCACTTAGTGTTGTAGTAAAGATACACTATATATGCTCAATTCCAAAAGCACTTAGTGTTGTAGTAAAGAAATCATTCATCTAACTTGTCGAATGAACCTCAAGTTCTCAATTGTATCAATAAGAACAGATCTCCTATTGCAATTTTTATAATTCAAATTAAGAATACTCGATTACATTTTAAAATAACATTACAATGGGTGAGAACAACTATCTGTAATCGAGAACAAGACCTTTACTCTCAAACAGAGACTCAAAGACTAACACTTTCACTTAAAGCAATAATGCGTAAAACAATAAGCTCTATCTAATGTATAACAAAGCACTTAGTTCCTTCGCTTCAAGCGTGAACCTTTGGGCCTACTTCGCTTTTGAAGTACACTTTGTGAGATTGAGCTGACAGAGAACAACTGGATCTCTTTCTTTCTAAGCAGGGATTCTTAACCCGCCTGACAATCAATGTGAAAATGAAGACAAGGAGTAGGATGTTTTGGTTCCTTCCTTTTCTGAGAAGGAACCCTTAATCCTTTCCCCGACTAACACACTGGCAGAGGTGAAAGGGAATCTACAAAAGACAAGGTGTTGCGATCCCTTCGGATGAGCCAGGACATTTAACCAAGTCTCTGCCTAACACACCCTGTGGGTAAAGGAAGTATACAGAGGACAAGGTGTTGCAGCCCCTTCCTCGCTGAGCAGGGACAATTAACCAATCTCCTCGCTAGCAGACTTGCAGGGATAAAAGGAGTTCTACGAAGACAAGGTGTTGTAATCCCTTCCTGGATGAGCAGGGACTTTTTCTTTCCCCTGCAGTTGTGTTAGGGGAAAGAGATCTACTGAGTATCAAGATGGCTAGATTCCTGCCCTGAAAGGTGAACCTTTTATCCAAACTTTGGTCTAACACTCTACCCAAGCAGAACTAATTCTACGAGGGAATCGATATTTTAATCCCTTTCTTTCTGTTCAGGAATCTTTAATCAAACCTTCGCTAACATAGAATCACCACACAAGATTGTCGATAAAAAGAATTACAATTCCAATCAATAACTAAGACAGAGTCAAGAGTGTTTCAGCAAAGCGAAATCCATAAAACGTTGTTTCAAAATACATGACAAATAAACAAAATATAAACAAGAATTGAAACAATCACACTTCTATCTGAGTGGATGAATCTTGTGAAGAAGGTGGGCCCTACCTTCTCACAAGATTCCCTCGAACGGGAAAACTTAGAGACGAAATATCAAAGGCCTTCTATTCATCTGTTGAAATGCACATTACAAATTGGAGAGATTAAACACGCCCCTCACCAAGTTCTCCTTAGTACATAAAAGATTGATCCTTTCAATGGTGATTTCCCTTTGAATTTAAAGGAAATCCCATCGATACCATCATTGTAAGGCAGATCTGGATCCTATACTCAATCGGATCTTCTTTCTAATCAGCGTAGGGTGTCCTATTTTTATGCAACCAAATGCTAATATTGTGTGGCCGATCTAATCATTTCAAGTACAACGGTGTAACTGTTCTTCATTATTAGCCGCTAACGTCGCTTTTAGCACGCACCTATGTCCTCCGTGGTCGCTTGACTCATCGTCAGACTCTCAGAGCCTTTCAAGATCGCGGGCGTTCTCCTCCGCCTCGCGATCTTCCTAACCGAAAGCCAAATTGCATTTCATCATCCGTGATGAACGTGGTAATCGGCTGTTTCGGCATATGCATCTCTGGATCGGTAGCAGCATTCGTACGCAGATATGCATCCTCTGATCGTAGCAGCTCTCAGAAACAAAGATCAACAAATGGGTTTAAGTACCAGGTTTCAGCAATCAAATAATTATTTGCAAAATATGGACACTTCTGCACTTCTAATCAATGGTTAGTTCAAGTACGTAGCGATGCAAACGGATTAAGCATAAAGTAATGAGAAAGGACGCTTGCATACCTTGGAATGATCGATGAAATGATAGTATAAGTCAAAATGCAAATGATGAAGGGTAAAATAATAGCAAAGTATAAGCAAAAGGGTACAATATGTGGTCCTAACATCCCCCAAAACTAAAAAGGTTGCATGTCCCAGGCAATCCCACTCGGAATCGTATCCGTTAATGCTCGACTATGTAAAGTACTCACAAAGAGGCTCCCAGCGGTACCGGTCACGGTGATTTGAACCCTTGTTCTTCCCGCAACCCGGTACAGGCCGCTGTCAGCTTCTTTGGACAAATTTTATATCCGACTGATATAGTTTCTTTGGCGCCCGTGAGTAGGGGAAAGTAAAATTTGTATCCTATCCACTCCTATAGCACAATGTCGCATACACCGATATAACCAGGGTACCCTTTGGAAATTACGCCTAAGTTGGCGTGACCAAAAGGATTATGCTGCTCTCGCTTCAGAGATTACCGCCAAACGTTATTGGCCCCGGAGGGTGAACTGATGGTACCGACACTTTGTCGACATTCCCTCGGATCACTTCCGACCGTAGAAATGTTGATATGCTGTTACCCGTGCTCTTCAAGACTCAATATTCTCAAGAATGAACTGACGCCTTCCTGTTCGCCTAATCCAGGAGTTTCTTTTCCTCATTTTGTCCGACAATGAGAAATTACTTTTCCACAAATTTGGTTATAAAGAAAAGATCGCAAAAGCCCGGAGCTGAACATCTCCAAGCAACAAGAGGATTGATATTGAGAAACCTGTTTTCCGGGATAGCCTCATTATTGAAGTAGCCTTCACATAGGAGGTGGCCGATCCCTTGATTTGGATGCCGCTAGGAAAGTCTTGACAAAATCTGCTGGTTCTATAACTTCATAGGGTTTACCTTCAACAATTGATTTAATCTCAAACCATATGTCTCTATGAGAAATAAAGAATAGTTACAAGAAGGTTTCCTTGGCCATTAGTGAGTGCAACAAATCAAAGATTTTGACCATTCTAGCTTTTAAATCCCTCGCTTTTCTCTTTAATCTCTTTAACTTCTTCGGGCGCATGTTTGGTCCAATGCTTCCCAACTGGAGAAAGTGTGATTCCTCCAAGTTTGCCTGCCTACTTGCATCCGCTGGATCCCCGTGGTCTTAGCATTACTCTTCTTCCATTCTTAGATATTTCACAAAGATGTCGCCCCACGTGAGAAGTCCGTGTTTCCAACATCCAAGTGGTGGACCAGCATGTGGTTTTCGAGTGGACTGCTCCTCGAAGTGCGGGAGAGATTGGCTTGAGGGAGGGTGAGTTCCTCCCTTGGCAATGCTTGCAACATCTGTCTCAACAGAGGGATTCCTTTCTCAATTCGAGCCCGCTGGTTCTTGTTACGCCAGGTTCGAACTCGCCTTTCCAAAAGGAGGAAGGGGATGGGGATTGCTCCCCTGCATCGAACTTTGGACTATCTTGTATCTCACCGATAATAGTGATTTCCGTGATTATGTTATCATGTATTCCTTTGCATATGTTCTCTCTCAGAGTTCGCTCGCCTGTGGTTGCTATTCGCTCCAAAGCATAATCGAATTATTCTTCATATGCCTCCCTTGCCCCGGTCAATTCTTGGCCGGATATGCTTCTAGCTGGGACTTTAATCGGTTTTCTTGTAGGACATCGTGCGTTAAGATGATCGGTTCTTGTGTTACAACATCTACACCTTAGCTGGTTCTGTGGAGGTACCACGGAATGGACACCGATGCCCGTGTTTCAGCCCCCCGTGAAAGCAAGATTAATTCCTCTCATCGGGCCAGGTTCTGCACATACCTAATCGATTCCCATTTTGCTTTGGAGGAGGGTGGTGTGAGTTGATCCCCGGTTTCAACTTCCCGGGCCTAACTCGCTGGTCGGGTCTTGTGTTGCTTATCAGAGCATCGAGTTTCCAACCTTGTAATTCATTCAATGTTAGTGGCCGGGTTCTTGTGTTCCAAACACCGGATGAATAGAATGATTGTGTTTCAGCTTCTTATTGAAAATAAATGAGGTCCGGTGTCCAATTCCGTAACTCCATTTCACCGTCATATCGTTCTGTGGTTCACCGCGGTCAAGTCAGAGCCAAACAAGGTCGGTTCTTGTGTTTTACCATCGAAAGGGTAACTGCTCTGTGTTTCACTTTACCCCGTGAGACGATGGTGCTGCCGTTTTGGGCTCGATCTGTGTCAGGGCGCCCATAGTCGAAAAGAGCAAAGATCCGGGATTGGGAGGTGATCGCTTACGGTTGTCAGCTGAATTTGGTGGTTTTGCTAGGTAGGGTCATTAGGAGGTGGCCCCAGGGAGGTTCTTATTCTCCGCTATGCGAGAAAGAGGAAAAAGGGAAGCTGTTTTCGCCAGAGCTCTTGCTCGTTCTGGGACGCCCGACTCCTCGTGTTCGAGCCCTAAGAACGCGAAGGGCGGAGTGGAAGACTCTGCTATAGGAAGCGATAATTCAGTTATGGTAGGGAAAGTGAGTGAAATGGTTGGTTCAGAGGGCAGAGTAGGGGGTATTTAGGGAACGTCCGAGGGATTTTGCCGTTGTAGCTCTTCGGGAATTGCAACAGGTGGTGGAGAGTTTATAGGATGGTTATTTATGGGACGTTCGTCACGAAACTCTTCGCTGATTAATAGTTGACAAAGGCTATGGTGGGTGAGGGACAGTGTGTGTTCGTTTGCCTTTTGACAGTAAGGAACCATATTTTTGAGACAGCACAATAAATAATATGGAATGTTGACATGTTTATTATGCCTTAGGGTGAGATGTTGAAGAAGTTCATAATGGATAAACTACCCGGTATCGCCCTTCACATGTTAGATAATGTTTGATAAATTTTGCGACTCCCGGTCACGGAGGTGGTAGTGAGCTCACCAATACTTCCGCTTTGAATATAATTTCTTCCTAAAGCAGGAAGAAGTTTTGTCATGCCTGATAATGTGCTTCCGACCGCATTCCAGCCGGCCATTGGGAGGCCTCGACGGCTTAATGTCTCTCATATCGACATATTCAACCCCGGCATCAAATGTAATGGTCCTCCTCGCAGATTCGTAAAATTCGCGTAACTCCGCCGCCCATTGTACCATTGAGTCGGGCGAAATAATTGAGCCACCCCGCCACTGAAAATTTGATGCTTCGGCAATCGCTCGAGCAATGCCGCGGGTAGCGGTTCATTCTTTGGTATGGATCCTCCATGGTCGCCGGTTTATGCAATATGGTCAAGAGCTTGTGCATCAGCCGATAAAAAGTGAGTTTTTCGAGGCGCATTATGCGAAATGGAGATACTTAATGTGAAAAGGTGGTGAATCGGGATGATGTACTCACGAGATCGGGTGTAATGATGATCTCTCAGATTTGACATTTACTTCCCCGGCTAAGGCGGCTAGTACTGAATGTATTTGAATGTTATAATGACGTCGGACCTTTCCCATTAATTGTAGCCTAACCTAATTGCATAAACCTTACGCATTCCTTTGCCTTACCATTGGGTTCGCTAAACCAACCGTGACATGATGCTTGTTCGTGGTGATGCCGGTTACGGCTGATTTGATTATGTCGTTCGCTGTTCAACTACCGCTGGGAGCGTGAGGGAGCTATTTACCCGGGATGATGGTGACGGCGTTCAGCACGAGAGAGATCGGAATTGCTTATATGAAGAATCGCTGATAACCGCGTTTCGTAGATCGAAGAAAATCAAGAGTGCTTCAACGGCGTGTTTCAGCATCATGGATGAATGATGAAGGGTTGCCGGCAAATGGTGTTTCATTAATGAAGAGGCTAAACAATTGTCGGATCGCGGAATTGTTTCGTCGATGATGGAGGGTGAAAGAAATTAAGAGTTGCTGATGAAGGTGTTCAAAGAATAGGTGCTACGCAAACAATTGCTGGACGGAATTGTTTCTAATGAAAATAATGGAAAAATGGCGTGAATGAGAGGAATGAAGAATGCTGAACGGTGGTGTTCAAAGATCGGAAAAATCGACGAAAAGGTTTGCCGGTAACGGTTTCAGCGAACGGAAGGATGAATGGTCGGTCGACGGAGTTGCTCGAAATAAGAAATGATGGGGCATGGCCGAAGTATCTCGATGGAGAAAACACCACCGGTGTTCTCAAAGATAGAGAGCTCCGCTATTTCCGCATCAAAAATAGTGCTGCACCGCGGTGTTGCGTTATCATCCAATAGTACGCTAATCGCGGCGTTGCGTTGATCGAAAGCTTGTTTTCTTGAAGAATCGGTCTCTCCTGCACTCTGATCCCTGCAACGATATTTTGAAAGGATTATTAGTATATAAAATCTAATCTAACCTAGTCTAACCTAAGGAAAATCAAAAGAATTATCATTATCAGTAGAAACCCCATTAATGAAAATAAAATGAGCGTTTGCCATGCATTTAGCCTTAAAATCTTCTTTGAAACAGGTTTCTGGTACAGGCTAAGACGATGACCATTGACAAGAAACGGAGTTCTAGATTCATCAATTGCAAGGAGCCATACTGTTCCATTGGAAAAAACTTTGTCTACTTCGTAAGGTCCAACCATATTGTGCGCAGTTTCCATTGGAATTCTTGAACCCGAACGTGACAAAGAAGCGCCTCAATCACCTTTCCTTCCGAACCTGGTCTTGACGTTTCTTTTGTTGCGCCACAGATCTCTTTGCCGCTGATTTACAGTGGTTTGCTGAATGGCACTAGTCTTTTCTCTTCTAGTTCATTGTCACGCAACTGGCCGCTTGCGCATCGGGCTTAGATCAAGGCTGGCGCTTAGAGCGCCCCAGGGTTTTATTTCAAATTTACAGGAAAGACAACACTTTTTCCAGAAACCAATTCATAGGGAGAAAAAACCCTGTAGTATTTCTCCAAGTAGTTTCAGAGGGCCCATAATGCTCTGGGCGACCTTTGACCAATCCTTTCTATTTTCCTTCACCTTTTGGTGAGAATGGCTTCTTATAACTTTATTTGTACTTTCCACCGGCCCATTAGCTTGAGGGTAAGGTGTAGTCATTTCATTGAATGATATTTCGAAGGGTATTGAACCCATGAGAAGAGAAAGGAGGTCCTCCATCCTAACTAACTCTCTTTGGCATTCCAAATCGCGAAGACCGTGAATAAGAATTTTATAACCGCTTCTTCAGCCAAGTTCTATGGAGTGCCTGGCCTCCACCCATTTAGTCATATATGTCCGGTGAGCATTCAATATGTAAAATTTTGATTGGATGGAGGGCTGATGGGTCCTATGGAAATCTACATTCATCTGTCAAAATGGTTCAAGTACTACCTGGGGTTTAATGGAATTTCATCTCTATGATTAGGGTTGCCTACTCTTTGCCTATCACATGCCTTGACATATTTCTTGCATCTTTGAATATTGAAATAATAGCAACTCTTAATTCCAGAATTTTGCATGTTGTTCTTTGTCCGGCGAAAATGCCCTCCAACAGGGCCATCATGACAAGCTTCTCATGTCATATACCTCATCTTCTCGAGCACACCTTCGGTTTTCTTGATCAGCTCCTGTATGTAAGAGGTATCCACCTATCCAACCATACCGAGCACTTCGATGAACAATGCTTTTCTTCTCCGTAGGATAGGTGATGGTAACTTTCCTGCAACTAAAATAGTTAGCAATATCTGCAAAACCAAGGTGAGTGAGCGTTAAACTCCATCAAATATTATCTACATCGTGAAAGAATGCATCCATCATTATCATCATTGATCGTCAATTGAGAAAGGAAATCAACAACTACATTTTCTTTTCCGGCCTATCTACAATTGTGATATCAATTCTTGCAATAATAACAACCACCTAGTGACTCTAGCATTTGTAAAAGGTTTATTCATTGGCACTTGATGGCCGAAAGGATCAGTATGGACAAAAGCAGAATAGCCAAGAATGTAATGTCTAAATTGTTAATTGCATAAATAACTCCGCCAGAAATTCTTCTCAGGATCAGAGCACTGAGTTCGCCAGGGACATATTTACCGATGAACATATAGCATAAGGGAGATGTTTTTTATTCTTGTCCCAAGACAACTACTATTGCAGTATCCGAAGCATCTGAGGATATGTGAAAGGACAGTGTCCAATCAGGTCCTCTATGACAATGACACCTTATGTTTTAGTGTCTTGGACGTTTCTTCACATCACTGGATTAATCCACTAAATTCAGCATTTTTCATCGCTGTCGCAACCCAGGGAGGCTATTTGAAAAAGTTTTATAAATCTTCTGTAGTATCCAAGATGTCCTAAAAAGCTTCTTACCTCGTTTGGGTCTTAGGAGTAGGAAGGTTCTTAATGACTTGTATTTTTGATGGGTTTACCTGGATTCCTTGAGATGATGAAATGGCCAAGCACCATCCCTTCCACCATCATCATATGGCATTTTCCTGAGGCTTAAGGAAAGAATACATCTTTAAGTACCTTCTCAAGATTTCCAATGCTTCAAAAAGAAACACCATAAGGGGTAAAGTCATCCATAAATATTTCCATAGAGTCATTAAGCATGTCAGAGAAAATTCCTAAGACCGCCCTTCTTCTTTGAAAGGTTGTCGGTGCATTGCATAGTCCAAATGGAAGGAGTCTGTAAGAAAAGGTTCCCCAAAGGCTGGTGAAGGTGGTTTTGTTCCTGATCTTGAGGTGCGATTTTAATTTGGTTGTACCTAATCGAAACTATCTAAGAAAGAGAAGAATTTACCCCGGATGCATTATCTAAAACTTGATCAATGAATGGCAAGTGGGAAGTGGTCTTTCCGGAAAGGCTTCTCTTGTTAAAGCTCAGAATTACATACTCTCCATTTCCCGTTTCTTTTAGGAACTATTACTAATGGAGACACCCATTCACTGCTCTGATATAGGTAAATAAACCCTGCATTAAGTAATTTTGAAGCTCTTCCTTCAGGAATTCTCTTAAGTCAGTTCATTCACCGGGTTGACAGATTGGACGACAATCTTCCTTAATATATAATCTATGAGTACAATTCGCAGATTCCTTCATGCTCTGTAATCCCATGCTTAATGCTTCCTTATTATCCAAGTAACTTTATAATCGCCGTGTTTCAGCATCTGCCAAATGAGGGTTTATATTTAGTGTTTTGGTCGTGTTCGACATTTCAATTGGGATGCTCTTGGAGAAGATGGTTTCAGGCGTTTAAGGTGGGCTTGCTAAATCAAGAATTTCTGGGTTATCAGACTCCACATCGCTAGTTAATTGTTTGTGAATTTCTGGTGTAACATAGGACGGTTCACAAATAAAATTATTTATAATTTCATCCTCATGGAGTCTTTCAGGTTTAGAGCATGTCCGATAGTCAGAAGAGTTGAGTAGGCCGACCAAAGTCTAATCTACACTGGGTTATCATTGTTAGGTAGGGGGGTGGCATGAGGATAGAGGGTCACCTGAGCCATAACCATATTCGAGATTGTCATTGACTTCGGACGACAAATTGATAAAAGTATCACCAGGCTAACCACTCGTCAGCCTGTAATTAGAGGGTGGCCCCGCCTTTGTTTCTCTTTTCTTTTGGCCGCAACATCGCGGAAATCGGACCGGGTAATTCCTTCCAAGATCTCATTGCAGATGCCGGAGATCTTTCAATGACACCCTTCGCTCCACTGTGGATCGACCGCCTAACTCTAAGATATTCTGGTTTCTTCCGACTTTTTCTTTAATTGTAGCACCTGTAGGGTTTCAGTCATGATATTTTATGGTTTATTCAAGGTCTACCAGACACGAGGATTATTGTTGGGTTAACTTGTACGCTGACAAGAGGGGTGGCTGTGGATCAATTACATTTGGATCGGGGAGTCTTACCTCGCTATTAATGCGCATAAATCTCCCATGACGGACCGTAAGGGGATCCTTTGGTTTTCCACCGCTTTTGATAGCTGCATATTCTCTAATTGTCTTGGCATAGATGGGTACATCGTGGTGTGCTTGTAAAAGGGGAATTTTTAACATATAAATTTGTAATTCCCCTAGAAGATTAAAGCACGGCGCTCAAGCGTTTTGGTCAAGGTTAGACACTCAGGAAATGGTGATGTTTCAACATTGTTGGAGGATTATTATACCTTTTCATGTGCATCATGCTCCTGCGTTTCCTGTTTGTCAGGGGAGGTAACGTCATTTATGGTAGGCTCCACTACCCTCTCCGATCGAAGATGTATATCATTACTTCAGTGTGAGGAGGGAAAGTGTGGCTGATTATAAACATCAATGCACCGAAAGCTTTATTATTCGGGTTGCTAGGGTTGTATAGGTAGTTGGGGTCTTATTGTTGGTTAATTGGAGGAGTACATACTGAGAGTGGCTGAGTTGAGGCAATTGGTTTTGAAAGAGGTTGTTGTCCTCTCCAATTTTGATACCATCGACGGATAAGGCTATTGTTGTTGTGGAGGCCATGGGGTCCAGATGAGGATCACCGTGCGGGTTATTTGGCCGTATGGGTGGGTATCGCTTGTTACGGGTGGGTAAGTTTGTCGTGTGGATGGGTAGTTCATTTGGTTACAATGCATCCGATTGAAGGGGTAACTCCTTGCTTGATTATAAAGGTAATTAATTATTCCAATGATTGAATGGCATATTAGAGTTCATACCTTGTCCGTGGTTGCCATTGTCTCCTTGAGTCATCATGTAGACAGCTTCACCATCCGCTATTGTAATGCTTCTTTAATACCGGGTAAGGATGGACAGTTATGAGCATCATGGTCTTTGTCACAAATAGTGTGAGATAGTTTTCCCATTCAATGGACATTCTTTGGGTGCTTATCTTCAGATTGAGGACAAAAAGGATAGACAAGCACGCTCTTACTTCTCGCTTTTTTTCTTGATCTCTGTGGTATCCATTCCAGGAAGCAAAAGAGCTCAGCATTTCAGTCTTGAAGTCTTCAAGTAAATTGCTTATCTGTTCTTTTGCTTCTCCATTGGCTGATTTTTTGTATTCTAGAGAATGTAGGTCCCTGCTATTTGATCTCGCTTCTTTGCACCTCTTGAACATCTTTGCACAAGTTGACAATTACATCATACGTGTTCCTTGATATATCCCCTTTTCCAAGATGTTCAAGATATCCGCAGAGAGTCATCACTTACTCCTTTAATAAAATAGTTTTGAGGATGTCCTTACTACATTGGGATGACTAGATCTTTTGTAGATTGTATTGAAGCCTTCTACAAAGTCCTCTAGATTTCGCTTTTTGTATCATTTTAAATAACTCCTCCTCTTTTCTCTTGTTCGCAAGAGGTCCCTGTATTTGTCTTCGTAATTCTCGCCTATTTGGTCCCATGATGTGATTACATGTTCTCCCAAGGCTCATAAACCACCTTAATGCATTTCCTTTTAATGTTGATGGAAATAGCTTAATTTCTGAGCATTAGAAGTGTAATCATAGCTTCGCAAGATATCAAACTGAACAGAATTCATCAGATCCTCCCATGATAGCCCATGAAAATTTGGCAATGAGTGAATATTTTTCATGGGAGCTGTTCCCAAAGGAAATCACCAATAGAAATCCTAATGTAGAAAAGAATTTTCATCATTTACCTCCTTCGTGATCTACCTACCATGATGCACTTGCTCATTAAACTCATCCATATTTTCTTCATTCGCCCCCACAGCACTTGCTCGTCCTCAATATCTCCTTCTCGCTTTTGAACTCCGTGTCTCTAGACTCCAAACTTCTTCCCTCAAGTTCAAAAAATGGTCTAAATGAAGGTCAGATTCTTTTGAAGATTTGGTCTTAAGCAGATCAGATTGATGTAATGTCAGCCAATGAAGGTCTTTCTTCCTCCTTTTCCTTTTCCTGCTTACCCGAAGGTTAGTGTCTTTGGGGTTTTGGAGGTTTTTGGGGTCTTTCATGCATTCTTAACTAAAAATCACAAAATGATTCTGAAATCTATAGCTATCTTCACTCTAACTACTAAAAATGTTGGTCACTATAATTGCTTTAATTAATTTCAAACAACCGCGAAACATAAATTATCAACCTGTGGAAGTATTTTGTTTCAAAGATACGCGACTATATATGCTCAATTCCAAAAGCACTAGTGTTGTAGTAAAGAAATCATTCTATCTAACTTGTTTAAATGAACTCTAGTTCTCAATTGTATCACATATATCTCCTATTGCAATTCTTTATAGTTCAAATTAAGAATCCCAGATTACATTTTAAAATAACATTACAATGGGTGAGAACAACTATCTAGCAATCAGAGAACAAGACCCTTAATCACAAACAGAGACTCTCAACACTCTTCACGAAGCAATAATGCAGAAAACAATAAGCTCATCTAACAGAGAACAAAGCACTTAGTTCCTTCCTGCCTAAGCAGAAACCTTGGGCCTGCATTGCTTTAGCACACTTGTGAGATTGCTCCATGAGAACAAGGCACTGATTTCCTTTCTTTTCAAGCAGGACTTCTAACCCATCGACACAGAAAAGTAGACAAGGAGTAGGATGTTTTGTTCTTCCTTCAGTAGGGGAACCCTTAATCCAATCCCTCACTAACACACTTGCAGAGGTGAAAGGAATCTACGTATTATCAAGGTGTTGCAGTCCCTTCCTGGCCGAGAAGGGACACTTAACCAAATCTCCGGCTAGCACACTTGCGAGGGTAAAAGGGATTCTACAGAGATTACAGGCGTACTCTTCCCCGGCCGAAAGGTGGACTTTAACCTAATCTCCGGGCTAGCACCTTGGTGGATAAAAGGAGTTCACAGAAGACAAGGTGTTGCAATCCTTTCCTGTCTGAGCAGGAATTTAACGAAATCTCTGGCTAACACAACTCCAGGGGAAAGAGATCTACTGAGGTCAAGATGGATAGATTCCTTCCGTTCGAAAGGTGAACCTTTTATCCAAACCTTGGTCTACACGACCAAGGTGAACTAATTCTATAGAGGGTCTCGATATTTTTAATCCCTTTCTCATTCTGCAGAATCTTTAATCAAACTGCTAACATAGAATCACCACACAAGATTGTTGATAAAAGAATTACACCCAATCAATAACTAAGACAGAGTCGTAGTGTTTCAGCAAAGCGAAAATCATAAAACAGTTGTTTCAAAGAAGACGTCAAACAAAATATAAACACAATTAAACAATCACACTTCTATTCAGTGGATGAATTCTGTGAAGAGTTGTGGGCCCTACCTTCTTTCACAAGATTCCCCGAACGGGAAAAACTTAGAGACTAATTATCAAAGAAGTCTTCTATTCATCCGCTGAAATGCACATTACAAATTGGAGAGATTAATCACGCCCCGCGTCGCTCTTAGTACATAAAAAGATTGATTGAATGGTGATTTCCTTTGGATTTTAAATGGAAATCCCATCGATACCATCATTGTAAGGCAGATCTCGATCCTACACCAATCGGATCTTCTTTCTAAATCAAAATAGGTGTCCCATTCTTATGCAACCAAATGCTAATACAGTGGCTGGACGAATCATTTCATACCGGTGTAATGGTCTCTTCACATAGCTGCTAATGCACGTTGCTTAGTACACAATTTATGTCCCGTGTCGGCTTGAATGCTAGCTGTAAGGACTCGTATCAAAGATCGCATGCCCTCCGCCTCAAAGATCTTCAACTGAAAGCCACTGCGGTTTCGAAGATTCGCGAGAATCGGTAACTCCGCTTTCAGCGGTTTCGCGATATGCATCCTCTGGACAGCAGAGTTCTGTTTCGCATATGCATCTCGGACTGCGGGCAGCCTCTCGTGTTTCAAAGATCAGCTCAATAAGCTATAGTCTCCAGGAGCCGAATGGTCTCGAATAACTATCATAAATATGGACACTTCGCGACTTCTAATCAATGGTTAGGTTCAAAGCACGTAAAGTATTATGCAAAACCGATTAAGCATAAAGTAATGAGAAAGGACGTTGTATACCTTGGAATGATCAGATGAAATGATAGTATAAGTCAAAATGCAGGTGATGAAGGGTAAAATAATAGCAAAAAGTATGGGCAAAAAGGGTACAATATGTGGTCCTAACACAATTCTCTGCTATTACTTGTTCTTATGTTATTAATGGTTTACATGGTTGAATGTATGAACCTGTGAGGTTTAGATAAGTTTCAATTGTTTCTCTCCTATGATATTATGCACAGATTTCATAGTGTCCACAAGGTGTGCATTAACAGAGCATAGTTTGAATCAAAAGCTCATAAGAGATAACGTGGAATTTTATATGCAAGGTGTGCATAGTGTCCACAAGGAGTGCGTTGATAGAGTCAGTTTTGACTCAGAAGCTCAGGGGGGATAATGTGAAGTTATTTGAAAAGAGTGAAATAGAACCATGCAAGGTGTGCATAGGAAGAAACATGCTCAAAGCCACATTTTTCAGAAGGAACAATTGAGTCATGTAAGAATTATTCCAAGGAGTGCACAATCACCCACAAAAGGAGTTGAGTCATGAAATAAACCTTTTGCAAGGGGTTCACATGGTCGACATTCAGTTAAGTGTCAAAGAGGCATTATGAGGAGATCAAAGTTTCAAGAGGAACAAGATCAAAAGAGACAATGGACATGATGTCTTCAGTAGGGAGAAGCCCACTAAAAATTTCACAATCAACGAGTAAGATCCACTCGGAGGAATCAGTATCTTTCCTGACCGTGAGATTTAGGGAAGTTGCACAAAGGATAGTCTTTGAGTCCTTCGACACTTCATGTTTTAGGAGGTTTGAAGCTATCCAAGGAGCGAGATCGCCTACTTCCCGAAGTTGCAAAGTAAATCTAAGCCGTCGGTATCAAGAAGGATATGTTACAGCAGATCAGAGAGCCCGAGAGGAAAATCTCTAGAATATTTGCATGGACCGAATAGAAATTCTCACGAAGTCATGAAGGGACAATATATCTGGACCATTGGATCCAAGAAGTACATGCGACAGAGATATGTGTACTCTAGGATAAGAGTACTTCTAAGAAAATGAGAGTAGTGAATCCAAGCCTCCCGAAGCTCGAACTGTCAAAGTAAATCATGGTCGTCGATTTGATAGGGACACACATTAGCAGATCATGAAGTCTAGAAATGTGTACTCTAGAGAAAATGAAAGGAGGAAGAGGAGTCATTGACTAGAATTAATACAAAGCTCCAAAGGTAAGGAATCATCCTAGCCGTCCATTGTTGGAACATGTGGCATCAAATCTATCACTCTAGTGATAGAAAACTTCAGGGAAATTGTCAAGTAAGTTTCTGAGGGTCAAAATTTATGAAGGACGGAGTCAATAAGAGTCGTTGATGAACGAAGGGACATGTGGAGAGTGGATATTTACTCCAGAGAAAATTCACTACAAAGGAATTGAAGTGAGAAGGCCCACAAGCTCATGAAGGTTGGAGCATTAGAGTCCATCTAAGCCATCCTTTGGGATAGGATGCATGGTAGAAGATATCCAACCTCAAAGGATTGACACTCCAAGAGAAAGAGGAGTAAGGGGCACCGAATGTAGGTCACCCGAAGTGGGAATGCAAGAGAATATCAATTGTTGATCGAGGCAAGCACGTGGTGCTCGATCCGTAGCTCTGAGTAAAAATAACTACGGGGAAAAAGGGTGTTTGGAACACTCAAAACTCCCTAAGACGTAGTCCCAAAGTAGATCACAGTCATTGGTTTTCAGAGGAACGAGGACCGTAGATCTTACTTGGATATTTTCGCTAGTCTGGAGTTTGGGGAAAAATAAATTGGCTGGACTCAAAATAGCCGAAGCCGAAAGTCACGAAAGGGGCTAGCCTGGGTGTTATCATTGGAATTTCATATGCAAATGGTTACAAGAATCCAACATCTCCAAACACATATTGGTTCATCCATGGCCCAAAAAATACATTTCCAAAGGGAACAAAACTATACAACTGGATATAAAATCAGCATGCGCTAAGGCTACAAAGGAAGTGCACCCACGTACGACAGTCGAAAAATGCCAGAAAAGTGCACATGCACCCGATGCGCGACTGTGGATGCAAAACGTCATGCATACCTCAGAACGACACATTTATGATTTTGGTCGGCCTTCCACCCACTTCTAGTTCATCTCCCAAGTTGATTTGAAACCCAAATGCGAGCTGAATCCGAGTGGGGGGTTGGTCAAAGACCTAAGGGTGCCCTAAAGAGCCCCTTGTTCACACTAAAGACTGGTTGAATAATACCTCAAAGATTGTCCATAAAAATAGGCCATGGGTGCACTATATTTCCAAGAACTCATTTGTATTTTTATGCTACCTATATTCTCTTAGAGGAACCTCTTTCCTCATTAGAGCATACAAGCACCATCTCATTTAGTCATTCACATCACCTCTTGAGTGAATGAGATTTGGATTTCTTCACCATTTCCTTCTATTTTTCTACTTGTAAGAAGATCTCAATCATTGGGGGTTCAGGAGCCCTCCCTTGAAGGAAGAGGGGATCCATAAGTTTCCCTTTTTCTTTGGTGTTTTCCCACTAATAGAACTTATCCATTGATGGCATGAATTTTGTTTATTTTTTTGTTCTATTTCCCTTATGCACTCTAGTTTAGTTTCCTTTATTTCTATTAGCTTAGTTGTTTGTTTATTTCTTATGCTTAATGTTTCTAACTCTTGCATTCATCTATGTCCTGTCTAGATAACCCAATTGGACTTGTAAGTGTCCTTATTTTTCTCATTTGGGTGATGAAAAGGGACACAACACTAGGGACATATACCATGGCCATAAGGAGAAGAGCCTAGGAGAGGAGCTAGTGCTCACCACTCTGTGTTACCAGAAGCACCAGGAAAACACTAAGTGGTTGAAACAAACTTGCTTGAGGTAACAAAAAGGGACCTATGTGAATTAAAGTTTAGGTCTAACAGTGGCCCAAAGAGCTGATTCGAATCAAGTATTTGAATATCCTTGACCGAGAGGTCATGCAGCCCCTACAAGAGAGGGGTCCTGCATCAGTCATCAGAAGCGATATCATCATAAGGATATTCTTGAAAGTTATGGGTGACATGGACACATATGAATTTAAAAGGATTCTTAGCAGGTTTGGACAAATATATGACAGTGGGTGATAGCATGGATTCAGAGACTAGTTCATACATTGGTTTAGAGAGTGGTTTAGAGATAAAGGAACAATATCATAATGGATGATAATGACACGGGAATATTTGAATGCTCATGATTGAATGTGTTATCACTCCAAGAAACTCTTTGGGGTTGTAGGCCAAAGATGCTTGGTAACTCAAGAATATGGTAAATTTGGTATGCTTGGATCAGTGGGATAACTCAATGGCTAATGAGAAGAACAACCTTTCATGCCTTAGAATGAGCCAATGCTTTTAGAAATCAATAATCAGATAAAGTAATTGGAATAGGGTATGAAGAACACTAATCTAGATAACCAAATACATTAACATGCAGGGTCATACAAGATAGTAAGAGATCCTTTAATTCAAATTCATGAGCTAAATAAAAAGATAACAGTTCTTAAAAGCTGAGCTAAACTGAATCAAAGTAAAGATTAATGCAACACATGAACAAATCTGACATTGGTAGCAAAAGAAGACAGTGATTCATATCAAGATAAGAGTCTAAGTACATGAGCCAAAATGTATCCAGGATTGAACCTCAGTCTCTTAAAAATATAGGCATTTATAGCCTTTACAATTAGTTTTTAGATCCTGAAAACTTGCATATGTATATCTAAATATAGAAAATAAAACTAAGAAAATACAAATTGATAATCAAAAGACTAGTTCCTAGGACTCAAACTGTCTTCTTTGTTGATCTTTGACATCTAGTCTTCAGCACTTTAATGACTCTGATATGTCGTAGAGGATAAAGACACCTGTCTTCTGTAGCTGGAATCTTTCAACAACCATAACAAAATTTTAGTTGACCCTTTTTAACCTTTGGTGCCAAAATCTCCACGAATTTTTGATGTTGATTGTTTTTGATTTGGTGGTTAATCCTTTGATGCTCCCATAACCCTTTAATTACTTGCTTGTCTCTAGCTTAACTTTCCAAAAATTTCTTTCTGTAGTTTCACCAGCTAATTCGCCTTATGATATGCTAGTTAGCTGGTGAAAGCCCTTCTTTTCACCAGCTAATTGGTTGTAATTTTTCCTTTTGCACTAGTGAAAGCTCTGTCTTTGATCAAAAAGAAACCCTTCATATTCAAAACCGTTGTTTTACCAAAAACTCAGTGTTCCTTTGATTTATCTCCCTGCAAATTCATAGCAACCTGGGCCAGTACCTGTAGATCTGGATGTGTATTAATCTTCTCCTTCAATTTCTTGATTTTCCTCTTGAGGCGTTTTGCTAACCACCACAAGCTGTTATAATCCTTGGTGATTTTCTTCTTTCTCTTTTTGTCTTTGACACTCTCACAAGCTAACTTCTCAAAAGCTACATTTATCTTTGCAAAGTTTTTGATAAGGCTTTGTATCTTGCCTTGAGCACTCTTTCCAGAACCTCCTTTTGTGTTATCACCTCTTTCAGCTCTTTACTTTTTTGTGATTTCTTTGACTTCTTGATTGTTGAGGTTTCACCTTTATCTATGGGAGTAAAAGTTTCATAGTCCTATGCAATTTCTAAGGAATTCTCTGGACTTTGAATGACTGGACTTTCATCTTCCCTTTTGTTGGGGGTATTCTACCCTACGGACTAATAAGTTAGGGCTCTAAACTTATACGCAGATCATGACCCTTAAGATTTAACTTTTAACCTTCTACCCAAAATCTCAACCCCTTTTCTCAGGCAAACATGGGAAGAATGAACTAACCTTTTTATCGATGGTTGAAGTAGATCCTCCGTTGAGTTGTTATCTCCTTGCTGTTGCTGCTCCTTCCACAAAGCTTCCTACAATCAAGACAAAACTATGCATGCATGCTACTGATCTACTAGGGGGTTA
>SNQJ01S0049543.1:35722-46976 GCA_010110895.2 Picea sitchensis | reverse complement strand
TATCCAGTGCAATTTGCTCTGGTATGGTTAAATTTGTAGCAAATGCATCTACTAAAAAGCTCCAAGAAATAAAATTATAACCCTACAAAATAAAGAAACTTGGCAATAAATGAAACCCTAGAGCCTAGTAGGTTTCCTTATCATCCTTGGCTGAACTTGAACACCACTCCACAACTTGAACACCACTCCACAACCACAGACAAATGCCTCCATAAATTAATGCAATTTATTTCCATCCAGATTAACCTYGCATTAATAGACAGAGGTTAAGCCAGGAGACTTGCCAACAGGTAAGGAATTGACCAAGTGATAATTGGCTCAAAGGTAACTTTGATGGAGCATCTAAAGAGAATGATGGACTAGCAGGGGCATGATGACTATTTAGGGACCAAAATGGTCACATAAGGGCAATAGTCTTGGACTTCTTCGATACCAGAGATTGGTTTGCAAACTCCTTGGTCCAGTATCAATTCTGGAGAAGCAAATATAGAGAAGTGTTGGAATTTGGAGCTACAAAATGTAAAAATTCAAGAACAAAGTATTCAGAAACACCTAGAGCTCTATAAGAGGAACACAACCTGGCCATTCCAATAGCAAGCCATGATGCTCTTTCCCTACCTGAAGGTTTAATCTTTTGAATTTGTACAAACTCAAAAGGGGGGTTATGTTTTAGATATCCAGTGCATCATGCCCTCTTTTTCTCGGAGGTATATAAATAAATAGACTTATTTTCCCAAAGCATTAAAATAATTAACTTTAAATGCAAGTAACTTGCCACTAATAAATGGAAGAAAAAAAATCTAAATAAAGATGGTGTAATGAAAAATTTTCGATATTTTTAAATATATGCAAAAATTATGTTAATATTAATAATTGAAATAATAGAAGACAAACAAAGACACAGCCATAAAAAAAACAAAAGGTCGCAGACTTGTACCTCTAAGTCAGTAGAAGACAAACAAAGACACAGCCAGAAAAAAACAAAAGGTCGCAGACTTCTACCTGTCATTGAGCGAAAGGCCAACCAAAACGCATACAGAAATAAATTAAAAAAAAAAAAAATAGCAGACTTGTACCTGTCCGTCCGTGGAAAGAGTGATTTTGCCAATTGTTGCATATACTCGCCTATCTTCACCCTATAATGAACTTCAGGGAGTCTCTATCTGGCATGCCGTTGATTTGAGCAGTATGACCTCATTCGTCATTTCGTCTTCTGTTACCTTGTTTGCAAAGTACACAGAGAGAAGCAGAGAAGAAGAAGCAAGGCATAAAAAACCTAACAGATCTACAAGCAGGCATAGAGATTCATGATCCACATCATTCATTCATTTGGCTTTGTTCTGCTCTCCCTCCACTCCTCCAGTCCAGTCCATGACTCTAGGAAGGAATCCAGTTCTCATTTAAGTTTATGTTAATATGTGGGTATGAAATTCCATGCCCTCCTGCAGACCTGCGAGGCTTCATCAATGATCCTTGCCCATGTTCTATTAAGAGAGAAAGGACAAATTCGTGGCATGTGGTTTAAGAATTATAATACCAATACAATTACGCTTAGGGTTTCTTTCTATTCTTACAGAAAAATCTAAAACCGGTTGTAACAGTTAGGGTTTCTTCCTATTCTCGAGTGAAAAGTTTGAACATGCAGTTTGTAAAGCATATATTCGTGCTTTTCTTTGATTGCGACTGTTAAAATCCTTTTGGCCACCTTTAGCGGAAAAAAACATTATTATGTTTGATATTTGGAAAAATGTGTTCCAATATACCATGCTTATGTTAATGGGATAACTATATGGGAGTGGTGCATCCTATTAGAATGCTGGTTGTATAGGGGAGTGGGGGAGTGGTGCATCCTATTAGAATGATGGTTGTAGAGGGGAGTGGTGCATCTTATTAGAATGATGGTTGATTAGTTGTAGCGTGAGTATGTTTGTTACTTGGTTTTCTCTCCTTTTTCCATGTAAAAATATAAAAGATTTATTTATTTGGAGTATTTCTTTATTTGGAGTATCCCTTTTATATGTATTACTAACTTGGATATATAAGTTTTGGAATTGTTTCTATAATATAAATATAGTTTTATGCAAAAACTAATTCCACATTGGTTGAGAGATGTGGTTAAAATCAACATATAAGCTCCAATATACCATGATCCCTTTGCCAATGAGGGTAGCCACAAGGGAGTGGTACCTCCTACTAACATAATGGTTGATCTCTTACCTGTAAAGCCTTTCGTGACACCCACCGAGTGTGCACGGCCCTTGGGCAGATTCGATGACGGTACAAATGAAGAGCACAAGGAGGGAATGATCAGTTGGGTAAGAACTTGTATTATGGGCATGGGCAGGACCACCTTGGGGCACGATGGTGACATGCGAGCCCAAGGGGGCACACACCCTTCTTCCTTTGCAATGGACAACGAAGACTTGGGTTGTGTTTGGGCAAGGGCAGGGCAACTTGCGAGCATGCCCAAGTAGTGGACTCCTCTACCCTTGGCATCATGGGTGCACCAGAGAGGTTGGACGACCCCATCGACACACCCACAGAGAGTCACGATGATCGACACCTGGAAGAGCACAAGGCAAGGGGCGTGCGCCCAAGGATGGGGTGTGCCAATCCAAGAGATGCGACGGTTGATGGGCGAACGAGCTCGTTTGGGTGCACTAGGTCCACGAAGAGGTGTGACGGTTCGATTGAGTGTGACAAATCGTGAAGGGGTGTGACACACCCAAAAGACATGATGTTTCACACAAGTGACCATTGGAGTCCTTATAAGAGCAAGGGCGCACAACCAAAGGAAGACAAGAAGAAAGTGAAGGCAAGAGACATGGAGGTCTGAGGTCGGGCGCACAAGTGGGGTGCACCTCAGGGTGAGGCAAGGAGGAACGATATGGGAAGTCTTGGTGTGATAGAACCACAAGTTTGGATAGTTCTGATGTATAAGGTAGAATCGTGAGACTTTGTCCATCCATGTAACTGGGACAGTAGTGCCCTCTTTGTAAAGCTTTGTTTTTGTTTCACAATATAATAAACGAAGCCAGTTATTAGGCACCGTTGGTGTTGCCTGCACTATATCTATGTCTCTTGTGTTTCTCATGTTTTTTGTTGTATGCCAAATTGACCAAGTGTTAAAGAATGTTAACAAATGTCTAAGTATACAATTGAGTTGCATAGAGTAAGGATGTGACTTCTCTGTAGCCTAGAACAGAGTATGGGTATGATCTAGGTGGAGAGGCATAGTCCAGGTGAAGTATCCTTGTTTGACCCAAACTACCAAGTGATAACCGTCATGGTGATGCATGTCCACGAGATGCCAAGGTTGGATTTGGGCATGACTCTTGGGGGTGTGATAGATGGTATTAGAGCACTTTCGCAATGGAGAGCTTTATGGAGACACAACGCACAATATGACAGGCTTTGCACAGTCTGGAAGAGGGGCAACCCAGGGTGGTGTGACTCCTTGGATAGAGGCGGATGAAGTCGTATGATGGAAGAAGAATCAAGATGACTCAAAGCAGTTCGAGTTAAGTGTCTTGTCGCGCAACCTAAAGCATAAGAGACTTGGTTTGTGCAACGAACCAAGATCTACAGGGACCTGCAACTAAGCACCTTGGAACCAAGTGGTGGACCAAGGGGCACTCCCACACAAACTGTGGAAGACGAGCACAATGTAGGTATGTTGTATTGTGATTTTGTTTGTCTTTTTTACTTAACACAGAAAGAGTGGCAAGGCTCGATTTGCAGCAAGCTACGAAGGGTTGGTGCATTGGGTTCCTTGGGTGTAAAGCTTGGTAGCCAATCCCATTAGTTGTGTTTTGTGGATCTGGTTATCAACAGAAAAACTGTGCAAGCTATGGTCGACTCAGGTGCCTCTTGTTAAAATATTGCGTAACTGCAAAGAATATTCTTATCCCCTTTTGTGGATAAAGATAAAATATATTTATTATTGATTAGATCAATCCCCTTTTATGGATTGATCATGTCGGGCATTGTAATTGACCAAATCTCCTTTTGCAGATTGGTCAAACCCTAATTGTAATAGGCTAAATGAAAAGACAACCCCAAAATATATTAAAGTGGTTATAACCACCCAGAATGAGAAGTCGGCCCTGTCAGTGAAAAGACACATGTTCAACACCTGCCAATTTGTATAAATAAGAGAGGCCAGCGCCTCATTTGGACACACACTCAGCTCACTCATCTAGTGCGCAAGTATTGAAGGAAGCTGCAGTTACCAGTTTCCAGAAGAAGGAAGAGAGAGAGAGAGAGAGGCGCATCCTTGGGAGAGGAATTTCTGTATTGCTTGGTTCATTGTCTTGGCATTGTATTGGCTATCTATATTAAGGAAGTTTTGCTGGGTTTTCTTCCCCTTTAGGGTTTCCCAGGATAAATGTTTGTGTACTCTTGTGATTGTGTTTCTCTCAGTGATCCTATCTATGCTATTATTATCTAGTAAATTGAAAGTAACCTAATAATAGCAGAAACTTTAACACCTCTCACAACTTTTTGAAAATTGAGGTAGCAAAGGAGTTGGGACTTAGAGTCTCCCCATGCAGAGATGCATGAAGGAATTAAATTATAAGGTAAAGGCAGCAGTCGGTGTTGCCTCCTCATTTCACATTTAACTTGATAAGTGGGAAGGTCGGGCTAACTTCACGATGATGCCTATGGATGACTTCAAGGTGATTCATGGGAAAGAGATCGTAAGGAGGATGTGTTCGGTCCTCATGCCATGGATGGGCAAGATGGTTATACTTGGTGAACAGAAGGCTTGGGTTGTGCGCACAACCACAAGGAAGTCTGGTGGAAAGGTGCAACTTGTGTTTGCACTGAGTAGGAAGAGAGTAGCAAGGCATAATGGATCACATATTTATGTAGAAATTGTTGGAGAAGTTCAAGAGGATGGAGTGGGGAAACCCGTTCCACCTGAGCTCATTGACTTTTTGGGTGATTTTACAGACAAAATTTCGAATGAGTTTTTGAAAGTGCTCCCATCATGATGCATTGTTGACCATTGTATAGAGCTAGAGCTTGGGTTGCAACCACTGGCAAGAGATCCTTACCAATTGTCTAGACTTGAGTTGGAAGAGTTGAAGTGTCAGTTGATAGAATTGATTGATGTTGGCTTCATTCATCCATCCAAGTCACCATATGGCACCCTAGTTCTCTTTCAGAAAAAATGAGACTTTAGAGTTGAGGATGTGTTTGGGTTACCAAACATTGAACAAACAAATTGTGAACCGATAATCGTTGCCTTTAGTTGATGATTGCTTTGACAAGCTGGCCAAGGCCAAAGTATTTTCAAAGCTTGACTTGCAACATAGGTATTATCAGGTGCAGATTGCAAATGGAGATGAGGCTAAGATAGCCATGGTGACAAGGTACGAGAGCTATGAGTTCCTAATGATGCCTTTTGGGTTGTGCAACACCCCTACAACCTTCTGCACATTGATGAATGATGTGTTGCGACTATTTTTGGACAAGTTTGTTGTGGTGTATTTGGATGACATCATAGTGTACAATGAAAGTATAGAGGAGCACAAGAAACATTTGGCACAAGTATTTGAGATGGTACGACGTAACCAATTGTCCTTGAAGAAGTCTAAGTGTGTTTTTGGGCAGACTGAGATACTGTTCTTGGGGCATTGGACTAGACAAGGATGTATTCGCATGGAACCTGTGAAGGTCAAGGAAACCGAAGATTGGGAAGAGTCGTAGATAGTTCACGTTGTCAGAGACTTCCTTGGACTAGCTCCCTAAGTCGTCCAACCTCAAGAGGGAACTCATGAAGGAATTTCACGACTCACCCTGGGCTAGCCACCTAGGACAACAGAGAATGATGGCGTTGTTGGAGAAAGGATACTTTTCATAGCAAATGAAGCAGGATGTGGAGGAGTATGTTCACACTTTCCTTATATGCCAATAGAATAAGATAGACACCAGAAAGAGAGCAGGGTTGTTGCAACCTTTACCAATTCCAAAGAGACCATGGATGAGTGTCTCGATGGACTTCATCACATAGCTTCCAATGGTGCATGGATACAATGTGATTTTGGTTGTGGTAGAACAATTCTCCAAGTGTGTCATCTCTATTGTGATGAAGATGCTTTAAAATGTGGAAGAAGTTGTGAAGTTGTTTTTCAAGCACATAATGAAGTATTGGGGTCTTCCTCTAAACATTGTGTCGGATAGGGATGCAAGGTTCACGAGTAAGTTTTGGACAACATTGTTCAAGCTTGTGGGGAGGAAGTTGTTGAAGAGTTCATCCTACCATCTGCAAACAAATGGGAAGATCGAACAAATCAACACACTTGTGGAGGACTACTTGTGTCAGTGTGTATAGGTGGATCAAATGAATTGGCTGGACTTATTCGACACGACCCAGTTTAGCTACAACTTGTAGAAGAATTCAACGACGAGCTACAATCCAATTGATTTGATGAATGCATAGGAACCCACAAATCTTCATTTTGTGACACAAGGCTATTATGGGACGAATCCATCAACCATGGGTTTCGTGAAGAGTTGGCATAATCATTTGGAGATAGCTCGCACACACTTGAAAAACACAACAAACAAAATGAAGCAGTGGGCATACCACAACAGGTGCAACTTAGAATTCCAAGTAGGAGAGTTAGTATTACTCAAGCTGAAAAAAGATGAATTCTCCATATCTCCTGCAGAGGTATGAGGTATCGTTCAAAGTTCTTGAGAAGATTGACAATGTCACCTATAGATTGGAGTTGTCATTCCACATGCAACATATTCAACCTGTCTTCCACATTGGCCAATTGAATTTGTGCCAAAGAGACCTGGATGACCCAAGTCAAGTTGATCCATCTAGAGCATTGACCATAGTTGCAGATAAGCCAGAGTTGGAGGTAAACAAATTTTTAGCACGTCGCATCTTAGGGCAGGGAAGAGGTTGAGTGAATGAGTACTTCATCCATTTGAAGGACAAGCTTGATGAAGAGGAAATTTGGGAAAGATATGAGCCCTTATGGAAATATGAGGACATGATTTAGGGGTTTGACAGAGGTCACTACAGATTGCAAGTGGTACGAAAGTTGTTGAGATGACAACAAGTTTAGTGGGGGAGGATGTGAGGCCTTCCATGACACCCACCGAGTGTGCGCACTCCTTGGACAGATTCAAAAATGTGACGGACAAAGACCACAAGGAGGGAGTGATCGGTTGGGTGAGAACTTGTATTATGTGTGTGGGCAAGGGCACCTTGGGGCATGATGGTGACATGCGAGCCCAAGGGGGAAAAAACCCTTTTTCCCTTGCGACAGACGATGAAGAATTGTGTTGCATTTGGGGGAGGGTGGGGAAACTTGGGAGCATTCCTAAGTAGTGGACCTGTCTTCCCTTGGAAGCATGGGCACACCAGAGAGGTTGGATGACCCCATCAGCACACCCATAGAGAGTCATGACGATCGACACAAGGAAGAGCACAAGGCAAGGGGTGTGCACCCAAGGATGGGGTGTGACATCGATCCAAGAGATGTGATGGTTGATGGGTGAATGGGCTCGCTTGGGCGCACTGGGTCCACACAAGGGCGTGATGATTTGGTTGAGTATGACAATTCACGAAGGGGTGCGACACACCCAAAAGACATGAGGTTTCGCAAAAGTGACCCTTGGAGTCCTTATAAGAGTAAGGACACACAACCAAAGGAAGACAAGAAGAAAGTGAAGGAAGGAGACATGGAGGTTTAAGGCTGGGCACACAAGTGGTGCACACCTTAGGCTGAGGCAAGGAGGAATGACAAGGGAAGTCTTGGTATGATAGAACCACAGGTATGGATAGTTTTGATGTAGAAGGAAGAGTCGTGATACTCTTCCCATCTATGTAATTGGGACAATAACACCTTCTTTGTAAAGCTTTCTTTATGTTTTGCAATATAATAAATGAAGCTAGGTATTAAGCACCACTAGTGTCACTCGCACTATATTTGTGTCTTGTGTTTCACATGTTTTTTGTTGTATTCTAAATTGACTAAGTGTTAAATAATATTAAAAAATGTATAAGTATACAACTAAGTTGCATAGAGCAAGGATGTGACTCGTTTGTAGACTTAAATAGAGTATGGTATGCTCTAGGTGAAGAGGAGTAGTCCGAGTGAAGTATCCTTGGTTGAGCCAAACTGCCAAGTGAGAACAGTCGCGGTACCACACGTACATGAGATTCCAAGGTTGGACTTGGGCATGGCTCTTGGGGGCTAATTTCCATAGACTTCACATATTTTGGTTCTGCCTCACACATGCCTCCAAGAGACTTGTGTTTCCAGACTTCCCAAAATCGGCCTAAAAGGAGGTTTCCCCACTCTATCCACCGAATCCACCTCAAGGAAGCACAATTCCTTCCATGTGGAGTGACTTGGATCCTAGAGGGAGCTTGCCCCTCTTCATCTAAGCTTTCCTTAGAACCACAAAGCTCCTCCTGCTCTCCTTCTCTTCAAATTTGTGTCCCTTGGTTGTGTTCCCTTGTTCTCTTATAGGCAGTCCAAAGATCACCACCATGAACCATCATGTCCTTTGGGGGTGTGGCGCCACTTTGTGAACCCATGTGTGTCACGCCCCTTCACAGACCCAACCATCCAAATGAATCATCATGCCCCTTTGCGGAGCCAGTTGCCTAAATGAATTGTCACGCTCGTAACCATCGTGCCCCTTCAGACTGACGCACTCCAATATCTTGGTTGCTTCATACTTGGGAAATCCCCTTGGAACGTTTGCATGCCCAAGGCATCCACTTGCCCAACTTCAGTGTTAGAGCAACCCCAAGTTCCATCTCTTTGAGGACTTGGGTGAGGGTCTTTGTGCCCATCTAGCCAAAGACTTTACATCGTCCCCCACCTCAAGTTGTCAGTGTCCTCAACAACAACCACAAAATCTGTGATCTCCAAGTCTCCACCCAAACTTGTGCCTCCACTGCAACTAAGTCGACTGGAAGCCCCAAGTTTTTTTCAGCTGGAAACCCAAATTTTTCCAAAGTGGAAACCCTAAGTTTTCCACAAACCCAATTGTACTGCACTCAACTCCATACAATTTGTTGTGATGTTGTTGCCTTGCTACTATTTGGTTTTGTTGTTGCTATCCTTGCCTACTACAATGGACTACTGCCCACTTTACTTCAAAATTTTGCCCGAGTGTTGAACTCCTCATGTCTCACTATTGTGATCATACTTCAACCAAATTTTCCATGTCTCCTCACATTCTGATTCGAATTTTATGAGCAGAATGAAATGACCATAGATTATTACCAAATTCTTAACATAGAATAATAGAGATACAGTAAAACTGGTTTTCTATTCAATAATGAAATAAGCTAAAACTGTAAAATGCAGCGGAAAACAAGCTTGCTGGAATGGTGGCAGCTTGTCTCTGAGAAGAGATGTGACGGCTGCGCTCATTCGCAAGAAGATGATTACAATGAGGCTCTCAAGGCCTTTTTACAATAAATAGGAGTTTCAAAAACCCTAAACATCCATAAACCTAACCCTAGGAGATGAAGCGCCAAAAGTCATGTGGGACCCGTTTGGGTAAGTTAGTACATCGAATTCTCGGGGTCGTAACTTTTGCATACGATCTCCGTTTTAGGCGTATGATAGCCCATTGGAAAGATCTATCCGAGGACTATAACAGTTGCAAAAAAATTCACAATGAAATTTGATGATGAAATTTTGTGACCACAACATACCCCATAAAACGTCGTTTAGGGCCTCAAAACGGCTCCGGAAGTTCAGGACCCGAAAAACTGCTAAAAATAGTAAATTATCAAAATTGCTAGAAAGATGCTTTGAGCCAGTTGGAAAAGGTGGGTGGACACCGATATCCACCTGGATCAATCCTCCATCCTTAGGAAGCAATGGTATCCATTACGTTGAGTTCCCCCATCAAATGAGGAAATTTCTACTGAATTTGGCCCTGGGTGAGCCACTTGCCTTGGTGCAGGAGCTGCCCTACTTTGACGACTTGATAAAGATGGATCCTTTGTTGTCGAGTGCCCTTGATCTGTGTGTCCACAATCTAATCACTAAATGCCTATTGTATGCAGTCGGGGTTGAGCTCTGTTGGTGTTAGTTGTTTTTCTACGTCTGAGGTGTCCAATAATGGTGGGAAATAAGGTCGAAGGAGGTCCACGTTGAACACTGGGTGCAGACCAAGGAAAGGAGGAATGTTGAGTGCAAAAGCATTATCCCCCACAGCCTTCGTGATGGTGTACGACCCATATCAGAGTGGTAGAAGCTTCTGATGGGGTCCTGTAAGGCATTCTTTCTACAAGTGCAACCAAACTTTGTCGCCCACCTGAAACTTATGTGGAACCTGGTGTTGATCATGGCACAACTTGTACTTGTCATTAGACTTCTGTAGGATATCCTGAACCTGTTGGCGGATGTGTTGGATCCTCTTAATGAATCAGGTGGCTTTGTAAGCCTCAGTTGGAGTAGGAGAGGAGTCGGTCGAGGTGACCGCAAGGGGAAGTGCAACATCTATGGGACCCAATGGTTGGATTCCCAACCCCACCTGAAAGGGGCTATGGCCGGTTAAGCTATGCAGGGCTCGGTTGTAGCTATGCTGGACATAGGGAAGACTCTCATCCCATGTGCGAGGGTTCTTGGAATTATACATGCACAGGATATGCACGATCATTTGATTTATGACCTCGGTTTGGCCATTTGTCTGGGGCTGGAAGGCCGTGGATTTGGTGAGCTTGGTGTCCAGCAGTGACCAGAGGCTCGACCAGAATGTGCTGATAAATCGACTGTCCTGATATGAGACAATGGTTTGTGGGATTCCAAAATGTACCCAGACTCGTTCAAAGAAGAGCTTGATAGTGGCTTCTGTTGTGATGCTCTTCTTGCAAGCAACCAGAATCGCCATCTTAGAAAAGCGATCGACAACCACAAAAACACAGTCATTTCCCCACTTGGTGGATGAGAGGCCCGACAAGTAGTCCATTGAGATGGATTCCCATGGTCTGTCGGGAGTAGGAAGAGGGGTGTACAGGCCATGTTTCTTAATGGTTGGTTTGGCAATAATGTAGGTAGTGCAAGACCTGATATACTTGCTGACCTCCTGTCAAAGTTTCGGCCAGTAGAAATGTTTTTGTAGCATCACCACTGTCTTTTCGACGCCAAAGTGTCCTACCACCCGACTGTAGTGGGATTCCCAGATCAATTTCACTTGCTCACTTGAGGGAACACATATATGGCCCAGACGACACAACAACCCATCCTAAAGATGGAAA
>SNQJ01S0049543.1:19308-29734 GCA_010110895.2 Picea sitchensis | reverse complement strand
TCTTGGCTGGATCCACATGTATGCCATGTTGATCAATGATGTATCCTAGGTAATGGACCCTGTCCATGCCGAAGGAGCATTTTTCCAAGTTGGCATATAGCTTGTGCTGTCGCAGGGTGTGCAAAACCTGCTGAATATGTTGCAAGTGTTTGGCCCAAGTCTTGATGTAAATGAGAATGTCATCAAGATACACCACTGCAAAAGTATTGGTGAATGGTCACAAGATATCGTCCATCATCCTCATGAAAGTGGCTGGAGCATTTGTCAGACCAAAAGGCATGACAAACCATTCAAAAAGGCCTTCCTTTGACTTGAAGGCGGTCTTCCATACATCTGTCTGTTCTATCGAGACCTGGTGGTAGCTAGACTTCAGATAAATCTTACTGAAGTATTTGGCCCCCATGAGTTGATCAAGGAGTTCATCGTTTCGGGGAATCGGGTACCGGTTTGTGACTGTGATTTTATTTAGAGCCCGATAATCAATGCAAAGTCGCTAGGTTCCATCTTTCTTCTGTACCGGCATGATTGGGCTCCCACAAGGTGATGACCTAGGACGGATGTGCCCCTTGTGGAGAAATTCTTGGATTTGTTGCTTGATCTCCTCATTCTCTAACAGAGAGTGACGATAGTCTGGTCTATTGGGCAGCGGTGCGTCGGGGGTCAGATCGATGGGGTGCTTGACCAGGCAGTGCAGAGGTTCCCTGGTAGGTGAAGCGAAGATATACGAGTATTCTTCCACAACCTTATCTACTTGCTTCTGCTGTGTGGAGAGGTCGGCTGCAGAGACCCTGGATGTGGCTATAATTTTTCTCTCATTCTAAGAGTGGATCATGAAGAAGACAAACTTCCCCATTTGAGAGATGACCTTCTTGCATTGCTTAGCAAAGATCAAGGAAATAGCACTAGGTGGGACAACCTCGGGTATCCTATACAATTTCCTGTTCAAAGTAATAATAACACTACGAGGCCTAGACTCATATACAACATGATGTTTCCATAAATAAGGTTGGCCCAAAAGAACATCACAAACTTCGAGAGGAGAAACATCACACAATACCTCATCTTTGAAGGGCTTGATGTCGTAATATAGTCGACACTTTTGGCTGACGCAGAGATCGCTTCATTGGCAGAGCCATCCAATGGTGTAGGGTTGTGGGTGCAGTGTTGTCGGCAGGGCCAACCACTTGACACCCTGTACTGAGATGAGGTTCTTCTGGCTACAACTATCAACAATGAAGTGTAGTGGGGTGCCTTTTACCCACATCTGGGAATGGAAGAGGCACTCTCCTTCTTCTGGCTCGTCTGGTTGACCATGCTGGAGCTTGGTGGTAGCAACGGTGGCACTGGGTTCCGCGTCAATGATCCATCTTACCCTTTCTGGTTTTGACTCAGATTAAGAACCCGCATCTGATTCAGAGGCTTTCACTTCAGCCACCAGTGTCTGCTTTGAGCGACAGTCAGTAGTGTTATGCCAAGGGCTCTTATGGAAGTCCCACCACTTCCTAGTATCTTTATTTTTCTTTTCGGTGTCCTTATTTTATTATGGCTTGGACTGGTTGTCCTGATATTGTTCAAATTTTCTTTTTCCTTTGTTCTATGGGTTGGGGCCGCCCTTTCCTGGCTTTTGTTGTGAGGGGTTCCCTGACCCAAACTATCGTTTCTTTTGTTTGAGCTTCTGCTCGATTTTGACGGCATATCGGTAGGCCGCGCCCAAGGATGAGATGTCCAGAAATTCCATTTCGGTCTGGATGTATCTATGAAGAGCACCGTGATAATTGAGCACTAGATGTCTCTTCGAATATTTGATACCCAACTTGGTGCGCAAGGTATGGAAGATATTTGTGAAATATGGCACTGCTTGGTCTCTTTCTTGCGGCAGTGTGGTCCATTTGGTATACAAGTCGTCATAACTTTCGACAGGGTAGTATTGTTCCTTAATATCATCCTTGAAGGATTCTCAAGTGGCCGTGACTGTAAATAATGAAGGTTCCTTTGTTTCCTGTTGCTCACATAAAGTTTCCCACCAATCTTTGACATGGGGAACAACTTTGAGGAGCACAAAAGTAATCTTTTCTCTATTCGAAAAGTTATGGACAGAGAAATACCCTTCTAGTAGATTCAACCACTTGTCTACAGCATCTGCGTCTATCTGACCTTCAAATATAGGAATATTGAAGTTTATTTGTACCTTGAATGGGGCAGTGCCTCTTCTCGAAGAATATGCATCGCCTATTGGTAGTCATCGATGGATTTGCGTGAAAGTATCCATCATCTCGTTCCTCTGTTGTGTGAGGGCTTCCTCAATCAACAGTTTGAAAGGATCTCCTGTCCTGTCATCTTTCTTTTCTCCTTCCATGAAAGGTCGCTTGGGTGTGCAAAGATTTTGTCCTCAAGAGAAACAATCTCGAGAAGTTTCAAAAACTCTAAATATCCAAAAACCTAACCCTAGGAGATGAATCGCCAAAAGCCATGTGGGCCTCGTTTGGGTAAGTCAGTAAATCAACTTCCCGTGGTCGTAACTTTTGCATACGATCTCTGTTTTAGGCGTATGATATCCCATTTGAAAGATCTATCTGAGGACTACAACAGTTGCACAAAATATCAAGATGAAATTTTGCGACCATGCCCCAAAAAACGTCGTTTAGGGCCTCAAAATGACCCAGGAAGTTCAGGACCCCAAAAACTGCTAAAAATGGTAAATTATCAAAATTGTTAGAAATTTGTTTTGAGCCAGCTGGAAAAGGTGGGTGGCCACCGATATCCACCTGGATCAATCCTCCATACTTAGGAAGCAATGGTCTCCATTGCATTGAGTTCCCCCATCAGATGAGGAAATTTCTGCTGAATTTGACCCTGGGTGAGCCACTTGCCTTGGTGCAAGAGCTGCACTGCTTTGACGACTCGATAAAGCTAGATCCTTTGTTGTCGAGTGCCCTTGATCTGTGTGTCCACAATCTGATCACTGGATGCCTATTGTATGCAGTCGGGGTTGAGCTCTGTTGGTGTCAGTTGTTCTTCTACGTCTGAGGTTTCCAATAATGGTGGGAAATAAGGTTGAAGGAGGTCCACGTTTAACATTGGGTGCAGGCCAAGGAAAGGAGGAATGTTGAGCGCAAAAGAATTATCTCCCACAACCTTGGTGATGGTGTACGACTCATATCGGAGTGGGTGAAGCTTTCGATGGGGTCCTGTAAGGCGTTCTTTCTGCAAGTGCAACCAAACTTTGTCGCCCACCTAAAACTTATGTGGAACCCGATGTTGATCATGGTGCTTCTTATACTTGTCATTAGACTTTTGTAGGATATCCTAAACTTGTTGGCGTATGTGTTAGATCCTCTCAATGAATCGGGTGGCTTTGTAAGCCTCATTTGGATTAGGAGAGGAGTCGGTCAAGGTGACCGCAAGGGGAAGTGCAACATCTATGGGACCCAATGGTTGGATTCCCAACCCCACCTGAAAGGGGCTGTGGCCGGTTGAGCTATGCAGGGCTCAGTTGTAACTATGTTGGACATAGGGAAGACTCTCATCCCATGTGCGAGGGTGCTTGGAATTATACATGCGCAAGATATGCATGATCATTCTATTTACGAACTCGGTTTGGCCATCTGTCTAGGGGTGGAAGGTCGTGGATTTGGTAAGCTTGGTGTCCAGCAGTGACCAGAGGCTCGACCAGAATGTGATGAGAAATTGACTATCCCGTTCTGAGACAATGGTTTGTGGGATTCCAAAATGTACACAGACTTGTTCAAAGAAGAGCTTGGTAGTGGCTTCTGTTGTGATTTTCTTCTTGCAAGAAACTAGAATCACCATCTTAGAAAAGCGATCGACAACCACAAAAACACATTCATTTCCCCGCTTGGTGGATGGGAGGCCCGACATGTAGTCCATTGAGATGGATTCCCATGGTTTTTCAAGAGTAGGAAGAGGGGTGTACAGGCCCTGTTTCTTAGTGGTTGGTTTGGAAATAGCACAAGCAGTGCAAGATCTGATATACTTGATGGCCTCCTGTTGAAGTTTCAGCCAGTAGAAATTTTTTTGTAGCATCGCCACTGTCTTTTCGACACCAAAGTGTCCTGCCACCCGGCTGTAGTGGGATTCCCAAATCATCTTCGCTCCCTCATTTGAGGGAATACATATATGGCCCAGACGACACAACAACCCATCCTGAAGATGGAAATTATCGACAACTGCCTTTTCACCCAACATTTTGTAGGTGGTGGCGAAGTCCATGTTTGTCTCATAGAGTTGGGGCCATCTAGAGGCCTCATGGCCGCATGAGTCTAGCACTGTGGTGAGTGTCGCAAATGGTGGTTTGCTGAGGCAATCAACGACATGGTTGGGGATTCCTGTTTTATACTTGATGTTGTGGTGGAATTGTTGCAAGTATGTGGACCACTTTTGATGGTGGTCATTCTGCAATTTTCCTTGTGTCTGCATGAAATGCAGTGGCTTATGATCAGTGTGGATGATTTTCTCCCTCCCAAGAATGTAATGTCTCCACTGGCGACAAGCTTGCACAATGGAGTACATTTCTTTGTCATAAGTAGGGTACTTACGGACAACATCTGATAGTGTTGCACTATGATAGGCCACGGGGTGGCCGTGCTACGTGAGAACGACACCCACAACATAGTCTGAAGAATCAGTCTCAATCTCAAAGGGTTTTTGTAGGTCTGGTAGTGAAAGTACTAGGGTTGAGCACAAGCGCTGCTTCAAATCAACAAATTCTTTTTTTTGGGGCTGGCCCCATGCAAATTTTTCCTTACCACCACCCCTGGTTATTTGGCTAAGGGCCCATCCAATATGGGAGAATCCCAACACAAACCTGCAGTAGAAATTGGTAAGGCCCAAGAAGCTCTGAAGCTCAATGAGTGTGGTTGGGGCTGACCAGTCACGGATGAATTGGATCTTGGCTAGATCCACATGTACGCCATGTTGATCAATGATGTAGCCTAGGTAATGGACCCTGTCCATGCCAAAGGAGAATTTTTCCATGTTGGCATATAGCTTGTGCTGTCACAGGGTGTGCAGAACCTGCTGAATATGCTGCAAGTGTTCGGCCCAAGTCTTGTTGTAAATGAGAATGTCATCAAGATACACCACCACAAAAGTATTGGTGAATGGTCGCAGGATATCATCCATCATCCTCTTGAAAGTGGCTAGAGCGTTTGTTAGACCAAAGGGCATGACCAACCATTCAAAAAGGCCTTCCTTTGACTTGAAGGCGGTCTTTCATACATTTGTCTGTTCTATCGGGACCTGGTAGTAGCCAGACTTCAGATCAATCTTACTGAAGTATTTGGGCCCCATGAGTTCATCAAGGAGGTCGTCGATTCGGGGAATCGAGTACCAGTTTCTGACTATGATTTTATTCAGAGCCCGATAATCAATGCAAAGTCGCCAGGTTCTATCTTTCTTCTGTATCGACATGATTGGGCTCCCGCAAGGTGATGACCTAGGACGGATGTACCCCTTGTGGAGAAATTCTTGGATCTATTGCTTGATATCCTCATTCTCTAACAAAGAGCGATGATAGACTAGCCCATTGGGCAGCGGAGCGTCGGGGGTCAGACCGATGGGGTGCTTGACCTGGCAGTGCAAAGGTACCCCTGTAGGCGAGGAGAAGATATCTGAGTATTCTTCCACGACCTTATCTACTTGCTTCTGCTGTGTGGAGAGGTCGGCCTTGGCTATCCTGTACAATTTCCTGCTCAAAGTAATAATAACACTATGAGGCTTAGACTAATATACAACATGAAATTTTCATAAATAAGGTTGGCCCAAAAGAACATCACAAACTTCGAGAGGAGAAAAATCACACAATACCTCATCTTTGAAGGGCTTGATGTCGTACGACAGTCGACACTGTTGGCTGACGCAGAGATCGCTTCCTTGGCGGAGCCATCCAATGGTGTAGGGTTATGGGTGCGGTGTTGTTGGCAGGGCCAACCACTTGATGATCTCTGCTAAGACGAGGTTCTTCTGGCTACCACTATCAACAATGAAGTGCAGTGGGGTGCCTTTTACCCACATCTGAGAATGGAAGAGACACTCTCCTTCTTTTGGCTCATCTGGTTCACCATGTTGGAGCTTGGTGGTAGAAACGGTGGCATTGGGTTCCATGTCAATGATCTATCTTCCCCTTTCTGGTTCTGACTCAGAGTCAGAACCCGCATCATATTCAGAGGCTTTCACTTCAGCACCAACATCTGCTTTGAGTGATAGTCAGCAGTGTTATTCCAAGGGCTCTTATGGAAGTCGCACCACTTCCCAGTATCTTTCTTTGTCTTTCTGTTGTCCTTCTTTGATTGCGGCTTGGACTGGTTGTCTTGATACTGTGCATCTTTACTCTACCCTTTGTTTTGTGGGTTGGGTCCACCCTTTCTTGGCTTTTTTTGTGAGGGGTTCCTCGACCCAAATTGTCCTGTCTTTTGTTTGAGCTTTTGCTCGATTTTGATGGCATATCGGTAGGTCGTGCCCAAGGATGAGATGTCTAGAAATTCCATTTCGGTCTAGATGTATCTATGCAAAGCACCATGACACTTGGGCACCAAATTTCTCTCTGAATATTTGATACCCAACTTGGTGCGCAAGGTATGGAAGATATTTGTGAAATCTGGCACTTCTTGTTCTCTTTCTTGCCGCAGTGTGGTCCATTTGGTATACAAGTCGTCATAACTTCCGACAGGGTAGTATTGTTCCTTAATAACATCCCTAAAGGATTCGCAGGTGGCCGTGACTGTAAATAATGAAGGTTCCTCTATTTCCTTTTGCTCATAGAAAGTTTCCCACCAATATTTGACATGGGGAACAACTTTGAGGAGTTCAAAAGTAATATTTTCTCTATTCGAAAAGTTATGGACAAAAAAATACCCTTCTAGTAGATTCAACCACTTGTCTACAACATCTGTGTCTATCTGACCTTAAAATATAGAAACATCGAAGTTTATTTGTACCTTGAAGGGGGCGGTGCCTCTGCTCGAAGAAGATGCATCGCCTATTAGTAGTCGTCGAAGGATTTGCGCGAAATTATCGATCATCTCGTTCCTCTGTTGCGTGAGGGCTTCCTCAATCAATAGTTTGAAAGGATCTCCTGTCCCATCATCTTTCTTTTCTCCTTCCATGAGAGGTCACTTGGGTGTGCAAGATATTTTATCCTCAAGACAAACAAGCTCGAGAAGTTTCAAAAACCCTAAACATCCAAAAACCTAACCCTAGGAGATGAAGTGCCAAAAGTCATGTGGGCCCCGTTTGGGTAAGTCAATACATCAACCTCCCGGGGTCGTAACGTTTGCATACGATATCTGTTTTAGGCGTATGATAGCCCATTTGAAAGATTTTTCCGAGGACTACAACTGTTGCAAAAAATTACGTGATGAAATTTTGTGACAAAAACATACCCCAAAAAACATCGTTTAGGGCCTCAAAACGGCTCCGAAAGTTCAGGACCCGAAAAACTGCTAAAAATAGTAAATTATCAAAATTGCTACAAAGTTGTTTTGAGCCAGCTAGAAAAGGTGGGTGGCCAACGATATCCACCTGGATCAATCATCCATCCTTAGGAAGCAATGGTATCCATTGCGTTGAGTTCCCCCATCAGATGAGGAAATTACTGTTGAATTTGGCCCGGGTGAGCCACTTGCCTTGGTGCAGAAGTTGCCCTGCTTTGAGAACTCGATAAAGCTGGATCCTTTGTTGTTGAGTGCCCTTGATCTGTGTGTCCACAATCTGATCACTGGATGCCTGTTGTATGTAATCAGGGTTGAGCTCTATTGGTTTCAACTGTTCTTCTACGTCTGAGGTGTCCAATAATGGTGGGAAATAAGGTGGAAGGAGGTCCATGTTGAACAGTGGTTGCAGGCCAAGGAAAGTAGGAATGTTGAGCGCAAAAGAATTATTCCCCATAGCCTTGGTGATGGTGTATGACACATATCGGAGTGGGCGAAGCTTCCGATGGGGTCCTATAAGGCTCTCTTTCTGCAAGTGCAATCAAACTTTGTCACCCACCTGAAACTTATGTGGAACCCGATGTTGATCATGTCACTGCTTGTACTTGTCATTAGACTTCTATAGGATATCCTGAACCTATTGGAGGATGTGCTGGATCCTCTCAATGAATCAGGTGTCTCTGTCAGCCTCAATTGGAGTAGGAGAGGAGTCAGTCGAGGTGACTGCAAGGGGAAGTGCAACATCTATCGGACCCAATGGCTGGAATCCCAATCCCACCTGAAAGGGGTTATGGTCGATTGAGCTATGTAGGGCTCGATTGTAGCTATGATGGACCTAGGAAAGACTCTCATCCCATGTGCGAGGTTTCTTGGAATTATACATGTGTAGGATATGCACGATCATTCGATTTACGACTTTGGTTTGGTCATCTGTCTGGGGGTGGAAGACCGTGGATTTGATGAGCTTGGTGTCCACCAGTGACCAGAGGCTCGACTAGAATGTGCTGAGAAATTGACTATCTTGATCTGAGACAATGGTTTGTGGGATTCCAAAATGTACCCAGACTCGTTCAAATAAGAGCTTGGCAGTGGATTCTCTTGTGATGCTCTTCTTGCAAGCAACCAGAATCGCCATCTTAGAAAAGCGATCAACAACCACAAAACACAGTCATTTCCCCGCTTTGTGGATAGGAGGCCCGACATGTAGTCCATTGAGATGGATTCCCATGGTATGTCAAGAGTAGGAAGAGGGGTGTACATGCCCTGTTTCTTAGTGGTTGGTTTGGCAATAGCGCAAGCAGTGCAAGACCTGATATACTTGATGACCTCCTGTCGAAGTTTCAGCCAGTAGAAATGTTTTTGTAGCATCGCCACTGCCTTTTTGACGCCGAAGTGTCCTTCCACCCAGCTGTAGTGGGCTTCCCTGATTAGCTTCAATTTCTCACTTGAGGGAACACATATATGGCCCAGACGACACAACAACCCATCCTGAAGATGGAAATTATCGACAACTTCCTTTGCACCCAACATGTGGTAGGTGGTGGAGAAGTCTGTGTCTGTATCATAGAGTTGGGGCCATCCAAAGGTCTCATGGCCGTAGGAGTCTAGCACTGTGGTGAGTGTCACGACTGGTGGTCTGCTGAGGCAATCAATGACATGGTTGGTGATTCCTGTTTTATACTTGATTTTGAGGTGGAATTGCTGCAAGTATGTGGACCACTTTTGATGGCGGTCATTCTGCAATTTTCCTTGTGTCTGCATGAACTGCAGTGGCTTATGATCAGTGTTGATGACTGTCTCCCTCCCAAGAATGTAATGCCTCCACTGGTGGTAGGCTTGCACAATGGAGTACATTTCTTTGTCGTAAGTAGGGTACTTACAAACAACATCTAATAGTGTCGCACTATGATAGGCCACAGGGTGGCTATGCTGCGTGAGAATGGCACCCACAACATAGTCTGAAGCATCAGTATCAATATCAAAGAGCTGTTGCAGGTCTGGTAGTGAAAGTATTGGGGTTGAGCACAAGTGTTGCTTCAAATCATCGAATGCTTGTTGTTGGGGTTGGCCCGATGCAAATTTCGCCTTACCACCACTCCTGGTTTTTTGGAGGAGGGCCTATACAATATGGGAGAATACCAACACAAACCTGCGGTAGAAATTGGCAAGGCCCAAGAAGCTCCGAATCTCAGTGAGTGTGGTTGGGGCTGGCCAGTCACAGATGACTTAAATCTTGGCTAGATCCACATGTATGCCATGTTGATCAATGATGTAGCCTAGGTAATGGACCCTGTCCATGCCGAAGGATCATTTTTCCAAGTTGGCATATAGCTTGTGATGTCGTAGGGTGTGCATAACCTGCTGAATATGCTGCAAGTGTTCAGACCAAGTGTTGAAATCTGGTACTGCTTGGTCTCTTTCTTGCCGCAGTGTGGTCCATTTGGTATACAAGTCATCATAACTTCCGACAGGGTTGTATTGTTCCTTAATAGCATCCCTAAAGGATTCCCAGGTGGTCGTGACTATAAATAATGAAGGTTCATTTGTTTCCTTTTGCTCACAGAAAGTTTCCCACCAATCTTTGACATGGGGAACAAATTTGAGGAGCACAAAAGTAATCTTTTCTCTATTCGAAAAGTTATGGATAGAGAAATACCCTTCTAGTAGAACCAACCACTTGTCTACAACATCTATGTCTATATAACCTTCAAATATAGGAATATCGAAGTTTATTTGTACCTTGAAGGGGGCGGTGCCTCCGCTCAAAGAAGATGCATTGCTTGTTGGTAGTCGCTGAAGGATTTGCGTGAAATTATCCATCATGTCGTTCCTCTGTTGTGTCAGGGCTTCCTCAATCAACAGTTTGAAAGGATCTCCTGTCCCGTCATCTTTCTTTTCTCCTTTCAAGAGAAACAAGCTCGAGAAGTTTCAAAAACCCTAAACATCCAAAAACCTAACCCTAGGAGATGAAGCGCCAA
>SNQJ01S0049543.1:0-19258 GCA_010110895.2 Picea sitchensis | reverse complement strand
GAAGCGCCAAAAGTCATGTGGGCCTCGTTTGGGTAAGTCAGTACATCAACTTCCCGGGGTCGTTACTTTTGCATACGATCTCCGTTTTGGGCATATGATAGCCCATTGGAAATATCTATCCGAGGACTACAACAGTTGCACAAAATTTCTTGATATGACTACATACCCCAAAAAACGTCGTTTAGGGCCTCAAAACGGCTGCAGAATTTCAGGAGTCGAAAAACTGCTAAAAATAGTAAATTATCAAAATTGCTTGAAAGTTGTTTTGAGCCAGCTTGAAAAGGTGGGTGGCCACCGATATCCACTTGGATCACATTCCATGCCTCAAGTCATGTACTATTCATGTGATCAATCCAACTTTCACATCCAAGTCTTGAGATGTGCCTCCCCATGCTTGAATTTAGTCTTTTCAGTTGCATCTTCATCACTCCGTCCAACTCTAAAGACTAAGGCAAGTGTCCACCTTTACCTCACTATTGCTACCATCATCCAATATTCATCAAGGAGATCATCTGCAATGTCTGAGTGATGCACTTTAGACCTATTGGCGCGTCTGTACTCTTGACCCCCTTGTTTGCTATTGTTCTTGCCCAAGCCATGAGCTAGTTGAATGGCTAGTCCAGTTTGTTGCACTCATGCACAAACTGGCACTTCCTTTTGCAATTTGATCCATCCACACAACCCTCAAACCAAGGTAAGGTCTCCCCTCACCTTGTTTCACTATGAAGTCACCCCGAAACAAAGTCTTCCGTAGAAACTTGACTCCACTCTCAACTTCATGGCACAGTTAGCCAATCTTTGCATCAAGAGTTGCACATCCAGACTACCTTTTTCTCATTAATTCATCACTTATCCATGATGTTGCGTCTACCTTTACATTGATTAGGCTTCACCCTCAATCATGCTTCCCAAATAAAAATACATGCACATGCCCAAGTAATCTCTTCATGCTACAATTTTTCTATCCACACAATCCTCTGAATGAAGGAAAGTCCTCAACTCACCTCCTTTCATCAAGTCAACCCTCCACAACTCCACATTTGCGATGAGTGTGACCAACATGCCCTCACTCCTCAAACATCCCAATGAACTATCCAAAATGCTCCAAGTAGAATGAGTCACCTCAAATAACTTCCATGCCTTAGGCACGTTTGAACCAATACTCTACCAACCTCAACCAACAAACCTCCCCAGATATCTGAGTCATCTCACAATAATCGACAAGTCACCAAGGTGCACTCTGCATCATCTGATGTTCCATACCAAAGGTGAGAGAACACCACCCAAGCCACTTGGTTTGTGTTCTACCCATTCAGGTTGATTGCCAACAGTTCTTGGTCGACTCCTTTGTTGACTCCATCCTTCTCTTAGAATGCAAAATCTAAGAATCCTCCTACAAGAATCCTAACTCTAGCATGGTCATTGTGACTGTCAAGTCATTACATGACCCAACGAATGTGTCTAAGGCACCAAACACCATGGCACCTCATTTATCCTCTCAAACTTGGCATGTACAAACACTTGATATTTTGTAGCATTGGGGAGGTATCCTCACATTGGCCTTGGTGTCGAGCATGCAGGAATATTTGTTGGCACTCACATTGCATTTTTTCTTTGTGAAAATCCCTTTTTCATAGAGCTGGGGTTGGGAATTGTTATTGTTGGGGCTTTTCACCCACTTGGAGGAATAAACAATTCTAATTTACTGTTGAGTTTAGTGGAGGGTTTCTAAAGTAAGTTAGGGGTTTATAAACTCACTTTTAGACTCCTATAAAAGGAGAGGCAATGTGAGGAGGCACCACACATCTTATCGTCATCATGTATTTGGAATGAGTGAGTGAGCACTCTCGCCAAGGAGATTGAGGAGGCAAATTTCATAAAGGAGGATCTTCACTTTGGCAAATCTAGTCTAGGGTTTTTGTTCTTTCTTTTCTTATTTTTTAGACAAGAAGAAGGAGCCTCACATGTGAGAGAGAGGGAGAGAGGTCACACGTGTGGGATCTATATAGATCTGTATGACACATTTATTGTAGGTCGTACCACACGTGTGAATTGTACAACAACCGCAAGTCAAGTTGCACATGTGAACCGTACAACAACAGGTTTCACATGTGGATTGCAGGGTTGATGCAGGAAGTCGTACATGGAGACGTCACTCATACGGTTGTGATGCCATCTAGGGTTTCTAGCAAATTGTAAGTTGAAATGTTTTTCCAGAATTTTGTCGAGTTTGTAATTTTATTCTGAGGAGTGTTCTTTTCCTCGGGATCCTCAATCTGAAAAATATTTATGAGTAATTTTTGTGTCTCTTATGTATGGATGATTTTTGTATGATCTTTTTGCTTCCACTATAATTTTCTTTCATAATTTCATTGTAAAATTATTTAGTGATAACAACCCTAGTTTACTATCTGAGGTCACTTGGAAGTGATTTTCATATCTGAAATTGAATGCATTGAATTCTCAAAAATTGACATGGTATTAGAGGATAGGCTCTAGAGAGAGGTCATCTTCTTGAGACACAAGTTGTTGCATATTTGTGTTCTTGTTCAAGACTGGAAATGATGGTGGGTACTCTTAGAGTAGAGGACAAGTTGGAGGGGGGCACAAGTTTCAGGGCTTGGAAGGCTAGGATTCTTTTGCTCTTGGAAGAGAATTGTCTCAAAGATTACATTGATATGGTGATTCCAGATCCTAACGATGCACAAGAATTGGAAGCTCATAATAAGAAGGAAGTGAAGGCCAAGTGGGCGTTGTTGGATTCTGTGAAGCATCACTTGATTCCTCATATTTCAAAGAAGAAGACATCCAAGGAGATGTGTGATGCTTTGGTAGGCTTGTACCAAAGTGGGAATACAAACCAGAAGTTGATTTTGACACATATGCTTCGATCAATTGAGATGTCCAAATCAGAGAGAATTGATAGATACCTCACGAGGATTGCTCATATTTGTGATCAACTTATAGCCATTAGTGAGGAAGTTTATGATATAGAGTTGGTGAATGTGGCATTGAATGGTTTACTCGAGTCTTGGGGACCATTTGTGTAAGGGATTTATGCACAATAGAATATGGCACCATTTGACAGACTGTGGATCGATTTCATCCAAGAGGAGGCTTGGATAGAGTCCAGGAACAAGCAAATATGTAGCGATAATGGGAACTAGGCCCTAGCTGCTCATGCTAGGAAGGGAAAAGGAAAAGGTTCCACAGGGGGAGAGGCATCTCTAGAGGAGTGGAAGAAGAAGGAACTTAGAAAGGTTACGTTCTTTGCTTGTCATAAGCAAGGCCACTATGCTTCACAATGTCCAAAATAGGAAGAAATGGAAAGGGAAGCAACATGCACCATCAACAAAGGTGGATGAAGTTGGAGACAGGATTTAGAGGGAGTTCTTATTGGTCTTTTCCCTTTCTAGTATAATTTATGGTAGTGGGACTTGGTTGGTGGATAGTGGAGCTTCTCGTCATATGACAGGATCATGGGAGTCACTCACCAATTTATCAGCGAAGGAATCATGATTGTAGGTGGAGCTTGGTGATAATGCCAAGTATGCATTCAAGGGAGTTGGGGCAACTTCACTTCAGCTGGAGTCCAGGAAGCCTCTCAGGATGAGTGATGTGTTGTATGTGTTGGGGTTGAAGAAGAACCTACTTTCTATCTTAGTTATGGAGGACAGAGGGTATGCAATGGCATTCTCAAGTGGACAGGTTCTTGCATGGTCAAGAGGATCAAGCATTGACTCAACATGGGTCATTGGTGTTTTTGATGGTAGTCTTTACAGGTTGACATGAAAACACACCTAGGCCTTGGTACATGACAATGATAGTCTATGCAAGCTTTGGAACAAAATATTTAGACACTTGCATTAAAAGGATTTTCTAGTGTTGAGGAGGATGGTTACAGGTCTTCCAGAGTTTGGAGCAGAGCACTAGGGTGTATGCAGGGGTTGTGCACTTGGAAATAATGCCAAGGTTGTTTTTTTGAGTAGTGGTAGTAGGTCCAAGGGGATATTGGATCTAGTACATTCAAATGTGTGTGCACCGATGCCAATTCAATATTTGAGTGGTTACTTGTACTATGTTACCTTCGTTGATGATTATTCGAGGAGGACGTGGATCTTCTTCATGAATACCAAGGATGAGGTCTTCAGTCGATTCAAGGAGCTCAGGGATCAGGTGGAGAATCAGACAGGGAAGAAGATCAAGGTCTTGAAGTCAGATAACGAGGGTGAGTGTACCTCCAATGACTTTAGATATTTATACAAGGAGGTAGGGATCAAGATGGACCTGACAATGCCTTTCAACCCATAATAAAATGGGGTTGCGAAGAGGAAGAATCAAACCATAGTTGAGGCTAGTAGGGAAATGTTGCATGACCAGGATCTACTTATGTTGCTATGGGAAGAGGCATGTAACACGATAGTCTATGTTCAAAATAGGAGTCCTCATAGGATCTTGGAGTACAAGACTCGTAAGGAGGAATTCACATGAGTGAGATGAGAGATAGGGAATTTTAGGATCTTTGGTTATCCATTTTACATCCATGTTCCTAAGGAGAAGAGGACGAAGTTAGAACCTTATGGGAGGAAGGGCATGTTTGTGGGATATATCAAGACTTCAAAGGCCTATCAGATCTACTTTATAGGACAACAATATATTGAGGTTAGTCGGGATGTCAAGTTTGAGGAGTTGGCTTTCAAGGGGCCTCGAGAGACCACATCAAAGATAAATGGTGAGGAGTAGGAGCCTCTGAAGGTTGAGGAGAGTACAGGTCCATCCAATATAGGGGTTCAACCTTCTGACCATAAGGGGGAGTTAGTGGATCCAATGGACCCTTCGAGTGACAAGGAAACGAGGCCTATATGTCTTTAGAATACTTTGAGATATGTGGAGAAGCATGTTGCACCTAGGGGAACTTTCAAGGAGAGAAGTCTCTATGAAGGTTTTCAATCTATGTGGCACTTATGAGTAACATCATTGATTTTGAGCCTTCCATTTTTGAGGAGGCAACATGTTTGGAAGGATGACATGATGGAGGATTATCAATCCATCATGAAGAATGATGTGTGGGACATAATTCCGAATCAAAGGAGAATTATGTGGTCACTTCCAAGTGGATCTATAAGATCAAGCATGTTGTAAATCATAGGGTCGAGAAGTACAAGGCAAGGTTCATGGAAAGAGGGTTCTCCCAGAAAGAGGGAGTGAACTATGAGGAGAATTTTTCTCCAACTGTCAGGTATACTTCTGTCAGGGTTGTTATTTCTCTTGCTTCAGTTATGGGGTGGAGGATACATCAGATTGATGTGAAAACAACATCCCTCAATGGTATGATTGAGGAGGAGGTGTACATAGAGCAACCTTAGAGCTTTGAGGTACATGGGAGGAATTCTCATGTTTGTAGGTTGAACAAAGCTTTGTACGGACTCAAGTAGGCACCCAGGGCATGGTACTTGAGGATTGATGGGTATTTTCAAAGCATGGGCTTCACCAAGAGTGATTCAACAGAACACAACCTATGTCTCATACAGGTGAGTGAGGATCCTCTTATATTGGTGTTGTATGTTGTTGATCTGTTCCTCATGGGTGAAAAGAAGCTCATTGCCAGTTGCAAGAGGGATTTGGCTTCAGAGTTCGAGATGAAGGATACTCTCACCAAACCCCTAATGAAGGGGAAGTTTTTCTACTTTAGAGACAAGCTAAAAGTGGTGGAGAATACATCCCTTGCTAAGAGGGAGTGTTGATGTTTTGTAGCATCGGGGAGGTATTCTCACATTGGCCTTAGTGTTGGGAATGTGGGAATATTTGTTGGCACTCACATTGCATTTTTACTTTGTGAAAACCCCTTTTGTATAGAGTTGATCCTTGGAATTGTTGTTGTTGGGTCTTTGCACCCACTTGGAAGAATAAACAATTCTAATTTAATGTTGAGTTTAGTAGAGGGATTCTAAGGTAAGTTAGGGGCTTTTAAAATCACTTTTAGACTCTTATAAAAGGAGAGGCAATGTGAGGAGGCACTACACATCTTATTGCTATCATGTATTTTCCATGAGTAAGTGAGCACTCTTGCCAAGGATATTGAGGAGGCAAATTTCAACAAGGAGGATATTCACTTTGGAAAATATGGTCTAGGGTTTTTGGTATTTATTTTCTCATTTTTTAGCCAAGGAGGAGGAGCCGCATGTGTGAGGTCATGAGAGAGAGGAAGACAGGTCACACATGTGGGATCTATATGAAACATTTATTGCATGTCATACCACACGTGTGAAACATACAACAGTCGCAAGTCAATACAGGGACAACCGCACATGTGAGTTGTACAACAACAGGTTGCATGTGTGAGTGGTATAGTAGCACGCCACATGTGAAAACTATAGGGATGATGCAGGAAGTCATACAGGGTGATGTCAGTCGCATGGCTATGATGTTAACTAGGGTTTTTGGCATATTTTTAAGTTGGAAGTTTTTTTTGGAATTTTTCCGAGTTTGTAATTTTCTTGTGAGGACTATTTTTGTCCTCGGGATCCTCAATCTGAAAAACAATTATGATTAATTTTGTGTCCCTTGTGTATGGATGATTTCTCTTTGATATTTTTACTTCCGCTATAAATTTTTGTCATAATTTTAGTGTAAAATTGTTTAGTGATAATAGCCCTAGTTTACTTTTTGAGGTCACTTGGAAGTAATTTTCAGATCTATAATTGAATGCATTGAATGCTAAAAAATTGGCATAGACCTTTTTGGCATATTTTTAAGTTGGAAGTTTTTTTTGGAATTTTTCCGAGTTTGTAATTTTCTTGTGAGGACTATTTTTGTCCTCGGATCCCCAATATGAAAAACATTTATGAGTAATTTTGTGTCCCTTGTGTATGGATGATTTCTCTTTGATATTTGTACTTCCGCTATAAATTACCATAATTTTAGTGTAAAATTGTTTAGTGATAATAGCCCTAGTTTACTTTTTGAGGTCACTTGGAAGTAATTTTCAGATCTATAATTGAATGCATTGAATGCTAAAAAATTGGCATAGACCTCACTGCCCAATCCACCACAATGACCTATCCAACGTGCCTCATCAAAGAGTTAGGTAGCTTCCACAAGCAACCTCCACGACTGCATCAAAATCTGCCTAAGTCCACCACAACACTTTTCCAAGCAGGATGCCCCATAATCTCTGCACATTTACCCAACCAAGGCGTCCCAACTGATACATGACTTCTTCGAATATACACCACTTGAGTCACCCTCAAATATTTTGGTTCTCACCACGAAAACCAATTGCACTTGAACCACCAAGTCATCTATCTTCCCTTCAAAGAACTCATAGAAACACTTAGGAAATGAAAGAAATTGAAACCAACCATACCTTTCCAATGACATCCTTGGTTGCATTCATGGTTCAAGTCTGTTGTCTTGAAATTGTACTTTCCCAAGCAACCAACTCTCCATATTAACTCCCCTCAATCATCGCCCGTGATCTCCACAAACTTGCAAGACCTTCACCGTGATACAAGGTTGAGTCCATCCACTTATAAAATTAGTCTAATTCCCAAACTTCTCATGCAACCGAATGAAATCATCTCCAATGTCCTGTCATCTTTGCACCTTGATTGTTTCCACTTCAAGGCACCATGCACCCACCGCCCGACTATCAATTCATTTTGTTGCTAATCAATTGTTGTAAATTTGTGAAGAGATACCTCGTCCAAAGGTTGTGGTTAACCTATTTGTCCAACAACCCATCTCAACTCAAATATTGTTCTCTGCGATGCATGACATGAAGAAACCATGATGGTTGAAATGTTCCCAACCAACTGTCTACTACGAAAATGCTCTAGGTCACCCTAGGTCATCCAAGACACCCAAATGCTTCACCTTGTTGCAACCCAAAAATGATCTCCTTCAAATAACTTCTACGATCAGCCTCTGCATTTCACTTATGTGGTTAGATTTGTGACAAGTCATGTGAAAAATCATGCATTCATATGTCTTTCCCAAGTGCTTGGTTCTTCCAATGAAATTTATACCGGGTTCTCAAGGTGTGCAATACAACAGTCCCATACCACTTCATCACAATCAAACCAACCTGAAGTCCGTTTCAAATTGTCTCTTAACATCAAGCCTCGCAACAAGTTCGTGATCATCCACCCTATCCAAGTGCTTCATCTAACCACAAACTCTGCTCTTGTTCTATACAAGGTGTGTGCCCAGACCAACCTTTCCACTACACCATCAACTAAACCTATGTCATAAGTTTGATGCAAATTATGTGATGAACAAGTTCATTGCATCGAACCATTCACCAAGTCTATGAACATTCCCACTAAACCACCTTCGTAATGAATTGACTTCTCAACAAGTGCATCCCACCACAACTATTTTGACTACAAGAGTGGTGAAGAGCACCAAACTACTATGATACCATCTATTGTCCAAATAGTGGTGAAGAGCTCACCAACTCTTCATCAAAATCTGTAATGAACTCATTCCTTGTAGACTTGGTTAACTGCTAGTGGAGTGAACTTGTTCATCACATACTTTGCATCAAACTTATGACAGGTTCGCTTGACAAGGTGGTGGGATTGATGCTTAACTCACACTAGCGCTTGTAAACCAACTTATTAACTAGTTAAAATATCGGCTGAGTATAGTAATGTATAATTTGAACTTGACTTAACAAAAATGATTGGTTCTTATCACACATAAAAGACCGCTTATTAACTTAATCTAAACACTCTTGAACTTTAAACAACTAAAAATTGCTAATAGAAATAAATTAGACTGATGCATATGCTGGAATAAACTGAACTTTGAAAAATTAGAGGACAAACTGATTTCGAAATGAAAGTGCTTGTATCCATGCACATTATTGGATGCCACTAGGAGATAATTGGATGTGTTGGCAACGTTTTTCTTCAATTTATCTCCTGGGGGAAGAAGCAATTCTTCTGGCATTTTTCTCGAGTCTTTGATATTCCTTTTGTACCGAGTATAGATTTCTCCATTCCCCAATTATGGTGTTGCAAGGACTAGACTTGTAGCTTCATTTTACGCACCTATCGACTATCATCGAGTTGTTGCTAGATGAGAAATACGGTGTCATAGACTGACTCGACGTTCCCTTTGTTTGGCATCGTTTGAAAACTTTAAAATATGCAATTAATGAGGATAAGACACTCGGAAATTCGACGCTCTGTGAGTGCAGAGTATACATATCTCCCAAATGAACAAACTCATGGAGTCATTAACCAACGTATTTTATCCTAATTAACCCAAGATTAAGACTTCAATTATTTTATTATTTCGGGAATTCAAGGCTCTAATGCTTCGACACTTCGGAGCTCTGGCAATTCGGGGAACTGTGTTTGCTCTAGATGAAAATATCCTGGAGTGATAATCTCATGGAGTCATTAACCAATACTTTTTGCTAATTAACCCGATATTAAGACTTTAATCATTTTATATTTCGAGAATTCAGGACTCCGACTCTTCTGTTTGGGAGGATTTTGACTATAGGGTTTGAGAATCTCTCGGAGGATAGTATCTCAGAGTGACATGGCCACATTACATCATAGTCAGTGACATTTCATAAAAAGAAGAGTGACATGTTTCACCTGAAATAGAGAAGATGACTTAAATCCAAATGCTCAAAATGAGTGCCATGTGTCATCAATAGATGAGTGCCATGCATCGTTGACATATGAGTGCCACGCATATCCTGATATATTCGGCGCTCAAGATATTTTTAATGCGATATGGATATCTCTGAGATGATCTCTCGAGACATGGCAATTGGGCTCCTAGATCCGGTGGTTTGTTTGGATCAAACTCTCGGATGAACTAACTTGTGAAGTGACGTGGCAGTGAGTATCCACTTCAGAAATTTGGGGCTCAGGAACTTTAGAGCTCTACCACTTCGGGGCTTCTGAATGCAGAGCATGAATATCTCCCAGTGATCAACTCAAGGAAGTGATGTGGCGCTTAGGGCTTCACACTTTGGGGCCTCTAATACTGTGAGGTTCATGCTTGTCTGATTGGAATTCCTACCAGAGTGATAATTCAAGTAGTTCCATGATTGTTGTTAAACCCAGCGATTTTGAAACCCCAAATGCACAAGAGTCGTTGATCTTAATTGATTGTTGGACCTCCACCATCAAAATTTAACCTATCTATTCCCACAATCTAAGCCCCAACCACTACTCTGAATTGTTGCATTTTGCTTTTGGATGTTTCATGTGAAAAAAAAGACTTGGTTGACTCCGGCCGTGACGCCACAATCAATTGTAAACATGGTGACAAATATTTCGAACCCAAACCACGACATGCAATTATCGTTCAAGAAAACTTAAATAATTGGTGCAAAGAATCCATCAAGAAATATAATGATAAAAAAATGAGTCATTTAGTGATGGGAAACCAACTTAACCAACTAGAAGATGAATGATTTTGATGAAGGTATAGGGAAATAAGAGAGGAGGGGTAGGGTGCGTTCTTAGGGTCTCAAATGTGCACGAGAGAAATACAAACCGGAATCAAAAGTATTATAGATCTATACCATCTAAATACATTTCACTTTCCTAATTCTAACTTTCCTCAACATTCACATTTGTTGCTAATTTAGGAAGATATTGACTAATATACACCAAGGATTGATACACCATATATCCTCCACCATAGAACCCTCAGATGTGCTCTTTTTCTAACAAATGCCTTCAATGATTTCAAATGCCTCCCCATCCATTGATCTTGTGTGTACAAGTCCACACATTTCAATCTCCCTCAACTTGGTGTATGAGGTAGTGTTCTTGTGCATTGAAAATGTCATAGGTGGTGGTACTTTTTTCATTTCACACATTAGGCGAGGAAGTTCCCTCCATTACTTTATATCTTCTTTATGGACTTCTTTAGATAAAAACCACCTACACATGATGCAAGCAAATCATAGGTTTAAGTATATACATTGAAAGTAAATAACATGTGAACAAGTTCTACTACGAATATTTTTCATAGAAATCATTACTTACCCCATGTATTTCAAGATCATATATGAATTGTTTTATGTTATTGTCAAATTTGTTTGGAAGAGATAGAGTTAGAGCATACTGTAAACAAAAGGAATCATTATAAACATTAGAGGTAGAACATAATGTAACAAAAAGTAAAAAAAATACCCAAAAGATGTATACCAATATAGAAACATAACAAAATAATTACCTTAATGGAGGTATGTCGGTCATTATTTTTACCCCACAAAATTCACCTTCGTTAAGATACTATTTATGTTTGAAGCAAAATCTGTGGAAAAATTTAATTCTTTCAATGACCTCTTTTACAACATTTCTTTGTTGCTCTATAAATAACCATGGAAGACTATCTCAATGTCCATCGTTATTTTAATTAATTGTTGAGCATACGCTTATATTGAGAGGGAAGGTGAATCAATATAAGTCTATATTTTTCTTTTTAACACTCATAAACCATAATGAAGCAATCACATACATTTAACAACTATAAGACACAATATTTTATGTGGAAACCCTTTCAGAGAAAACCACAAAACTTATTTTTATAAATTTTGTAAGCACCAACCTACAACATAAATGTTAGAAACCAACCTACTAGAGACACTGACTCTTTCTATTTGTAGGAACCTACCTATTGGAGGCATCGATCCCCTCTGTTATTTGTACTAGGCACTCCACCCACCGAGACATCAATATCCTCTATTATTTGTAGGCACTGACCTACAAGAGACAACAATCCCCTACTATTTGTATGGAACCGTCCTTAGTGGAGACACCAATCCCCACAATTGTTTGCTTTTGTAGGCACCAACATACTTACAAGTTTACAAGTTATTCATATGCATTTCCTTCAATGGCCTGCTTGTTTCTTTTTTCTTTACCAAATCTTTTGCGCTCGTTACTTTTGTTTTCGTTAGATATTCTCTTTCAAGCCAGCTACTTTTTCTTCCTCGCTATATCATCTCAAGCACTCCACTCATATTTTTTCATATCTACTCTAGACTCGGGCCTCTTATACTTTCTAAGATCTATTAGCAGGATCGCCACATACCCTTTGTCACTCTTTAAATAATATTCAATTTTTTTCATATTATACCCTTATATGTAAATATTACATTTCTGCCCTTCACCCACTCTCTCACCATCTCTTCCTTTTATACTTTACCATTAACTCTACATCAAAAGTCATGTACATTTGAAAATGCATGACCTTCATCAAATAAATAATTATTTTCCTTTTTAAAATTTACTTTTCAACATACCATGGGTTTTAAAACCATATGCACTTTTACTCCACTTTCACCTTTTAATTCACTTTTACTTTTTAATCCACTTTCTCACAACTTCATGTTTAATCCACTTTAATTTTTTAGTCCAGTTTCACATAACTTCATATTTAATCCACTTTCATGTAACTTCATATTTAATCCACTTTCACATAACTTCATATTTAATCCACCCACTTTCACATAACTTCATATTTAATCCACTTTCATGTAACTTCGTATGCATCCACTTTAATGTAACTTCATATTTAATCCACTTTCACATAACTTCACATTTAATTTAATCCACTTTCTTACAACTTCATTTCTATTCCACTTCCACTTTGTATTTCTTAAAATCATCTTTCCTTTGAATACTTATATTTGAATACTTACCTTTGAAAACACGTAATCCTTCATAAATAGAAATAATTCTATTTTTTCTACAAATTTCTCCTTTACCTATAATACCTCCCCATTTCCTGGGCAGAACTCTCCTCTATCTCACTTTGACATGAATGACAAGGAATTATACCCTGAGTTATGCTTCATCAAGGATGAGAGGGATACTCACCCCAGTCAGATGATATGAAAATGTTTCTCCTGAAGGATTTGGTAAAATATTTGCAATGTGTCTCTTTGGTGGCAATGTATTCCACCTTGAAACTTTGTTCACTACATGTTCTCTTAGGAAGTGGTACTTTATGAGAAAATGCTTCATCTTTGAGTGCATGATAGGATTCTTTTAAATGTTGATTGCACTTGTGTTGTCACAAATGATTGAGATTGGTTGATAATATTCTACCTTGATAATAGTCCGCAGTTGTTTACTTTTACCACATATGAGATGGATATCACTCCCATCTTTTTCCTAATATATGAAAATGTTATTCTGGGAAGGGGTTTGGTAAAAAATATTTGCAACTTGTTCCTTAGTGGAAGTGTATTCTAGATTGACACTTTGTTCAACTACCTATCTCCTAGGAAGTGGTACTTGATTGGAACATGCTTCATATTTGAGTGCATAACAAGATTCTTTGAAATGTTGATTGCACTTGTGTTGTCACAAATGATTGAGACTAACATCATATTCTACCTTGATATCCTTTAGTGTTTGTTTCATCCAGAGAACTTGTGTGCAAATATGTTGCTACTACAATATACTGCTTCGCTATGGATAGAGAGACTCAAGACCATTTCTTTTTTTCCAACCAAGACACTAGAATGCTGCCCAAAAGAATGCCCTCCACTTGTATTTTTTTTCATCAACAATGCCTACCAAACTACATTTGTATATGCTATTAGAGTAAAATATTCATGTCTTGAGTACTATAAACAAAAACCCAAGGTGCCCTTTATATATTTGAATATATTTTTAATGCATGAACACAAGTTTCTTTTGGTGAGGCTTGAAATAGTGAAACCACTCCTATTGCTTGCATAATGTCTAACCTTGATGCCATCACATATAGTAGGATTCCAATCATTGACCTATACAATGTTTGATTTGCTTCAGAGCTTCATAATTTTTCTCAATTTACAATTTTAAGCACTCATAGGTGTGTGTGTTGACTGGAGTACAACCTTCCATTCTTAATTTACTCAACATTTCCTTTGATGTACTTGGTTTGTGAAATGAATATTTCTTTGTCTTAAAGAAATTTTAACTAAGAAAGATACATTCATCATCTCTAGAGTCAAATTTACCCAAATCCTCATCATCTCTCTTTATGTAGCACTTTGCTTCAAAAATTTTGAAGTATTTAACTATTGTCGGCCTACCTTTCTATAATTCATAAGTTGTTTTGTTGTTGTTGACTCTAATTTTCCCTCTATTCAAAATGTAGAATGCAGTGATGACTAATTCTCTCCAATACATTTATGATATCTTGGATTCATTTAACATTGTTCTAAAATATTCCAGTCGACATATACTCAATCAAAACTCTAGTTGTATGTTGGTGTCGGGCCTATCCTCAATGGCACTCTGTGGGAAATAATCAAGAAAAGCTGTACCTAATTATAAAATTGATGATACACAATTATATGAAGTCCTCAAACATCTAGTTAAATGATCCCATGACCATCCATCAATCCAACCACACCCATCCTGGTAGTTAGCACTAGTCCACAATTTTTATGCATGGTGAGGATGATGATAGGGCATAGATTTTGGTTAAGCTGATCATATGAAGTAGGCTCTTGATCAGTTTCACTCTCACAGGATTAGAACGATTCAACATAGCAACAATAATGTCATCTCAGAATAGCATGCTCAAATTTATCATGTGAGGATCATGCAACTCATCAATTTGTTTGGTACAATCAATAGTAGGTTGCTCTTATAGAAAACTAGTTTTAACTCCACCCGCAACAAACAAAACTTCTCTAGTTGTAGCAAGGCCAAGTGTAAGTAGGGAGGAAACAACAACATCATATCCAAGACAAATATTAATGAATGGAGACCTTTTACAATTGATGATATTGTCTAAGGTTTTTGCACTCTTTTCAAACTTCAATCTTTTGTTCAACCGAGAAGTTGACTTTTCCAAATAATTTCTTAAGGAAACAAGTTCAACTTCTAACTTCTCAAAATTTTCTTCTTTTTCCTTCAACTAAATTCTCACCACTTCTTCTATCCTTCTTGCCTCTTCTAATTGATTTTTTAGGCTTATGATAATATTTTCTAATTCTTCAAGGCTTTGTGACATTTTTGGTTTTGAATTAGTATCCTTTTTCATATTTCCTAATTGTTTTTTTTTGTTTCAAATTCTTTTTTCCTTAGCTTCTTTATTTCACTTAAGGCACATATGAGTTCTTCTTCAAGATCCATCATCTATTTTTCTCTTTCTGATCCCCCATCCCCATTTCATTTCTTTCCTTAAACAAATCACTAAACTTCTTTTTAAGAGTAGATGATCTCTTTCCGCTTATAGAAGTCCATATTTCTATGTTTCATTTTTTTCCTATTTGTGGCTATTTTTGTGTTATTTTTTTCTCTTTATCGCTATAGTATTTTTCATTATCACTACTTTTGTTTTTCGTGTATGGACACTTAGCAAAAAAAAAATTCATATTTCCACAAGCTAAAACATTTAAAGGGAAACTTACCTTTGTATTTTCCGTATCCCTTTTTGTTTTCTCACAAATTTTTCTTCCTCTACATCTGATTCATAGCTGGAACAATCAATTGATTTTTGTTTCTTTGTTCTTAATCTTCTTTAAGGATTTGAAAGGTTTCTTTTCTTTTGATAGTTTTTCTTTTTAGTCCTCATTTCATATGTAGTGAGATCCCATGCAATTCATCCATTGTTAATTTATCATGATCCTTTATTTCCTCGAATGGAAAAAAATTGGCATCAAATCTTAAGGGAGGATATCTTATCACCTTTTTCACAATCATTGGTTCTACAACTATTTCACCAAGTCCTCTTATGGTGTTGACAATTTTGTCCACATAAAGGAGATATGATGAAACATTTTCTTCATCTTTCATCTTCAGACTTTTGAACTGTCTTCTATGATTTTGGAGTGTAGCCTTCTTGACCTTGTCATCGCATTCATGGATGTTTTGAAGTTTGTCCCAAATTTTCATTGATTTGCAATGCACATTTGACAAAATTCCACTCAACAAGACAAGATGTCATTCATGTCTTTTGCATCATTTTCACTATCCTTATTCCAGTTCATATTTGTTGGTGGATTTTTGAGTCAGATAATCACACAAATCTAATTCCCAAATATAAAAACTAAGGGCCATTAGATATGTTCACATCCCTACACTCCGTAAAAATAGTTTGTTCATCAAACAATGGATCCTTGTTTGTAGAGAAACCTTCGACCTAATTCTCCTCATGTGTGATCCAATGTCTACTCTTCCACGAAGTTAGATTGTTTCTCAAGGAACCAATTTCATACCTCACCTGTTGAGAGAACACACTTATATTGAGAGGGCGTGTGAATAAATATAATTCTATTTTTTATTTTAATGTACCATAAACCATAATGAAGAAATCAGATAAATAACTAGAAAAACACAATATTTTTCATGGAAACCCTTTGGGAAAAAAAAACCACAAAAACTTATTCTTATAAATTTGTAGGAATCAACCTACTATTACAAATGTTTGTGGTGGAACCACCTATAGGATACATCGATCCTCTCTATTGTTTGTAGGCACTGACCCACTGGAAACATCAATCCCCTCTACTATGTGTAGGCACCAACCTACTGAGACACCGGACATCCCCTCTACTTTTTATAGACATCGGCCTACTCGAAACACCAATCCCCATATATAGTTTTTTGTTTTGTAGGGACCAACCTACTTGCAAGTTTTCATGTTCTTCATATGCATTTCCTTCCACTCACCGCTTTGTTGCTTCAAGCTTTCACCAAATATGCTATGTGCTTGTTAATTCTACTTTCGCTAGATCTGCTCTACACTCGCTACTTATACTTTCACCAGATCAGCTCAACACTCATTCCTTCTACTTTCGTTAGATCTACTCAATGGTCACTCCTACTCTTGCAATATTAACTAGTTGGATCGTCACATACTTCACCACTCTCTCATTTTTAAATAATATTCAATATTTTCTCATATTATATTCTCATATGTAAATATTACATTTCTTACCTTCACCTAATAATTTCATTTCAAACTCTTTTTATACATTATCATTAAATCTACATGAAAGTCATGTACATTTGAAAAGGCGTGGCCTTCATTAAATAAATAATCAATTTCCTTTTTTTAATTTACTTCTTCAACATACCATGGGTAAAATACCAACATGGGTTTTAAAACCATGTGCAAATATCATATGCACTTCTACTCCACTTTCACTTTTAATTCACTTTACTTTTAATCCACTTTCACATAACTTCTTATTCAATCCACTTTATTTTAATCCACTTTCAGGTAATTTCATATTTAATCCATTTTCATGTAACTCACATTTAATCCACTTTCATGTAACTTCATATTTAATCCAATTTCATGTAACTTCATATTTAATCCACTTTCACTTAACTTCATTTCTAATCCACTTCCACTTTGTATTTTTAAAGTCATCTTTCCTTTGAATATTTACTTTTGAAATCAATGTCAATAATGTATTCAACATTAATCATATTTTACATTGCATGATTGGCTTCTTAAATCTCACTACAAATTTTGCCAATTTTTTCTTTGTTGTCCTTCCATCTAAGATTCTCCATAATGTTTCTATTACATTCTTCTTGATATGTATTGTATAAAAAAGAATGAGATATTTGTAGGTGCCTGTAGTAGGGAAACCTGTTGAATTCTATAGGGTAAATTTTCATTCCCTCGTGGAAGCCCATTAGTTCCTTGGACAACATTTATGAAAAATAAAATGAGATATTGCAACAATAATTGTTAGATATAGTAAAAAGAATTCAATACAAATCAAAATTGTAAACATTAATATATAAGGATACATAGACTCCATTTTTACCTTTTGACAATTTATATTATATCTAACTTCCATATAGATGAGGTTTGTCATGGTTTTATTCTAGTCTCTTCTTTCAAACTGAAAATATGTTTTTTCTATAGTTCGATACCTATGGTTCTTATAAAGGAAGTGCCTATACTCATCAAAACACCTTCTTTCCTAAACTTATTGAATGTCAGATTTCATCCTAGGACTACATATTGGACATGCAAATTTTCCCTTTGTTTAGCTGGCCTACAACATATGGATTAATGTCAATATCAATCATATACCAAGGAATTATTTAAAACACGACATTTTCCAAAAATTATATACTATTAAAGTGCATTAGTACATTACATACCAAAAAAATGTGTTAGCACCGGGGCATCATGAATTGTCCAAACAAGTATTCCATGGAATTGAAATTTCTTTTTCCCTATTAGTCTAGAGAGATGTCGTACATTGTGATGTCGGCCCATAAATTTAGTAGCTCATCAATAAGAGGCTCAATATACATTCATATATATTTAACTTGGTACCCTTTACCTAATTGATTGAAAATACACATCATTAGTACTTTGTATATATGTATATATAATAAATTATGCAACAAACAAGACAAATGAAATTTCTTATGTTCAAAAATTATTGTAAAACAAATAACCAACAATCATTTTTTTTTTTTTTTTTGTGTCCGAGGAATCAGCAACTAGTTGGCACGTGCTCGCGTTACACGTGGCCGTGATATCCAACCGCTACCCCTATAACCTCCAGGGTGTGCCCACGATGCCCCTTACGCTGCACAATAAGGTAAGTCGGGGAATTGAACTTGAAACCTCTCCTCATGGAACTTTCATTTTCACGGCACTTGCCAATTGAGTCGCTCGGGGCCTACCTCAAACAACAATCATTGCCAACATTGTGTGCTCCTCTTATTGACATCCAAGGAGTAAGGATATTGTTTATAACAAAAATAGGTCACACTGAGTAAATAGAATTGACCTTTGCAAATGGATTGACACCATCAACTGCCAATGTAAGCCTAATATTACTAGGTTCTTCTTTGAAATTTGGCCATCTTTCTTCGATGTTCCTAAATTGCAGAACCATCTGCAGGAATTCAAAGAACACCATCTTCACTTATGTTCCATGCATTGTAATCAATAAACGATGCTATGCTTTGACACCTAAACAGTCACTGCAAACGTGGAATTATGAGAATATCACGAAGATCCTTGTGAGGCACGTGTTGTGTTACTTGATCGGTTCAATATCTACTGATTTGACATTGTGGGAATTTCGTTTCTAAAGCATATTGTTCATAATATATAATATGATCATCAGGACATGCATCAATAGATTGATACTCCATTCCAATATCTTTCATAATGGTAGATAATTTTGGGTATGTGCGAGGTAAAGTATTTGATGATGGTAGGATAAATTCACCTAACAATCTACAATGCAAAATATAACTAGTTAATGTAAAGAATATTAATACTA
>SNQJ01S0049542.1:90119-102929 GCA_010110895.2 Picea sitchensis | reverse complement strand
TAGAACTAGGGAAAGAGTAGTATTCTGTCACTGTTTGTTCCAGATCCAGGTGGATCTGGGGAGATCGGTTTGTGTCCGCACTTACGGATTTATCCTAAAACACTTACAATAGAGGTAACTAGATATCCTACCACGGAATTCCTTAGCAAGATGTCCCGGTCTTCTACAACTGTAACAGAGGGTTAATCCTCTATTTCTCTTAAATGATCTCTAAGTTCTTCTATATTGTGCACCAGGATCATGGTAGCTAGCCTACAAAAAACTTTTTCTAGGATCCTGCATCCACTTGTTAGTCCAGACATTATTTCTATGCATAGGTATAACATATCTATCACTATACTTATCAGATATATTCATATCAAGCTTTCTTTCATCTAACAATTCCCTAGGTTTCAATCTAGGACAGAATCTATCAAAAATACCTAGATCCATGCCCTAGAAACAAAAATTTTACTTATCTTACTTTTACAAAGCACCAAGCTTTCAGATTTAGAACTTTTTTACCTCTATTAGAGAACAAAGCTTACAGATCTAAGGCTTCTAACTATTCTTACCTTTATCAGGGCATAGAGCTCACAGATCTTACCTTTTTCTTGCAGATCTGACCTCTTTCTTCACAGATCTGACTTATTTTCTTCAAATATGACCTCTCTTTCTTGGCACAAAGCTTCACAGGTCAAACAAAACATTGCGCACTAGGGAAACGGATCTATGCACAGAGCTTATTTCACACAAACCTTCTTCTTCTTCAGTTCCCAGCAATCACAGTTCCAGTCCTGGAAACGAAACCATTTTTTGGCACAGGGGCAGACCCAAGGTTCAACGCTCAAGAGAACACCAACAAAACCCTAACTATCGTCCCTTTCGGCAACACCTGTGAAGCAGATGAAGTCTCACCCAAGGTAGAGATAGGGTGGTTTCAAGACTCAGGCGTCTGCAACCTTAGCTGGGACACCGATCTATGATTACTTTCTTACAGCACACTTAGCATTAGTTATTCCTTAACATTCAATCATTAATACACTTTACAGAAAGAACAGAGCATCACAGTGAATACTTATACTAAGGGTGATTCAGTACTTAGCCCCAGAAATATAGGTTAGATTCAACAGATCAAGCACTAAGCATCTTATGTATCAGATCTAACATTCATTCATATATCCTCAACACGGACCATAACTAGATCTACCTAATCACATAAAGAACTTATCCAAGAGAGAGATAAACACGTAAGAACAAAGCACATAGCACCATACACACAGTTATCATGGTTGACCTCCACCCTAGAGCTACGTTCACAATGTCTTCTTTATATTATCTTGGTCAAGCAGTTACAACACAAAGATTCAATGACCCCTATTTCGCATAGGACATAAGATATTTGCAACTTGCTAGATCCTTCTTCCTTGCTCCCCAGCATCCAACTATAACAATCTGCACTTAGCTCTCTGATCTCATGCACAGATCTCTCTAAGATACATCCGATCACACAAATCCAAATACTAGCACTAAGCTTTCATTCATACACCATGTAAATGTATTACATTACTATCTCCTCTATCTTACTATCTATATTGCCTATTTATAGATTAAAAAATGGGCCTAAATGTGGGTAAACCCACGGGTTGACATCCCTTTCTCATTACATCAACCCAAAACCCTAAAATGGACCAAGTTGTCGCAGTCCCAAAAGTGGTCAAATATGACCAAGTACTCTTCAAAACTTGGTCAAGGGCCAACATTATTCCTCTCAATAACCCCATTCTGTTGTGGGTTGTAAGGAACAATCAACTCTCTCCTGATTCCCTCTCCTGCACAAAATTCCATGAGCTCCTTGGAGGTATATTCACCCCCATTGTCTGTCCTTAGAACTCTTATTTTACTCTCGGTATGGTTCTCCACAAGATCTTTGAACTCTTGGAACCGATTGAAGACCTGTCCTTTATTCTTCATGAAGAAAATACAATACTTCCACCAGAATTCATCAATGAATATAAAATAGTATAAAAAACCAGTCAACGATGTCGAAGACATCGGGCCACATACATCAGAATGAATAAGATCAAGAATACTTGTTTCTCTACTGTCACTGCTAGGAAAAGAAGTCTTGTTGTACTTTCCTAAAGAACACCCCTTGCACAACTCCTGGTGCTCTGTACTAAAATATGGAACTCCATTCACAATCTCCCTCAATACCCTCAAATCCCCATGGTGTAAATGTGCCATCCTACTATGCCACACCTCACATATATCATTGTTGTTGGTAGAATGAAATAATGCTCTCACTAGATGGAACATGAGCTTGTACAACTTCTCATGTCTAGTCCCAATCACTTTGGCTGAAGTGATATTGGACCCCTTGGGGAAAAGGAGCACCTTCCCATCATAGAACAACACCTCATAGCTCCTCTCCTCAATAGAAAAAACTAGAACTAAGTTCTTCTTCAAGCCAGGAACATATAGGACCTCTCTCAACAACATGGGAGGTAAAGACTCTGTCTGAAATGATACAGTCCCAATACCAACTTCCTTGACCACCTGGTCATCTCCGAGCACTACCTCAACATCACCAATTTGAGTAAGATTTTTCAAGTGCTCACGAACCCCTGTCATATGGCAAGAGGCCCCACTCTCAATATACCACATATCAGAATGAGTGGTCTTCATGGAAAAACACACAACTAAGGAAAACTCTTTCTCAAACTTGGCAGAGAACTCCTCCACCGCTGTTGAAGATGTTTCCTACTTCTTCTTCTTATTCGGACACTGACCTGCATAGTGCCCAAACTTGTGGCATGCAAAGCACTTGACTTTTCTCATGTCCTTCTTATGTTCACCCTTCGATTTGTTTCCTCTCTTAGGACCCTTTTTGAATTTCTTATTTTTGTTGGCAACAAGAGCCATATTCTCCTCATCATGACCTATAGATGAATTGCCATGTACATAACCTCTCCAGGTCTCCTCCTGAACAAATTCATCCCAAAGACGTTCTCAATTGAGAAGATTCTCCCTAGCCACAATTCCCTCAACAAAAACAGCCCATTGTTTGGAAACTCCATTCAATGTTGTCCTCACAAGCTCATTGTCAAAAATAGATTCCCCCACAGCTCCAAGCTCATCTCTCACCTATTTCAACCTGGTAAGATATGTGACCACATTTTCAACCTTGGTCATTTTAATGCTCTTCTGTTTTTCTCTCAAAACCATCTTTCAGTTTTCATTTTTACTCTAGTACAACTTCGTCAAAGACTCCCACATCTCATAGGAATTTATCTTCCCCATCAAATGAGGAATCAAATGGTGCTTCATCGCATAAATAATAATCCTCTTAGCCTTGATACTCTTCTGAGTGTATTCTGCAAGAAGAGTAGCATTAGTAGGTAGATTTACAGGATTTGTTGTGGAGATCTCAACAATATCCCACAACTCATTTTCTTGCAAAAACAATATCATCCTCTCTTTCGAAGAACCAAAGTTTGTTGCCCCATCAAGTTTGTCCTCAACCCTCAAACCTATAGACATCGACCCTTTTCTGTTGAAAATGAAAATTCCAAAAAAAATTCAGGGGAAGTGAATTTTGTCCCACTTTTCTGACTTGCTAATATATATTTGCTTCTCTTTAACTCAGTTTTGTTACCATTTAAAATTTCAGACCCCACCCAGTTTCAAGTCTCGATGATTTTTCAACCAATGTTTAATGCCCAAACCCAATTTTATGAAAGCCAATTAAACTCGACAAAAAATCATATTTTCATAACTGAAACATGAGGATTTTGGACATTATTTAACGCATAAATAAAACATATCAGCAGCACACAACTTAGAAAATTTAACATAGTGATTTTTGGTCTAACAACGACCCTGGAAAAACTTACAAGGGGAAAACCAGTGAGAGAGGGATTTCTATTATTTGTGAGCTTCAAAGAAATTCTTTTACAGCATATTCATCTTTAGAAAAATAAAAATAAACTTAAATCAGACTTTTTCTTCAGCAAAAACTCCTTCTAAATAGTCCTGAACATGCTCCTAGATTTTTGTCCCAGAAATCCATACAACTGTATGGTTATCCCAGCAATAAATGTTGTACGAAATGTCCTGAAACTTGTTCCAAATTTTTGATATGACTGTACGGAATACCCAACAGAATGGTACCTCAAAACTCGTGCCAACCTCCTTGAAAAACATGCCTAGAAAATATGGACTGTACAACCCTCAAAATCTATGCAAGTCCGTATGGACTGTACATATTCTCTTCTATAGAAAATTGTGCCCAACAGGTCCCTAGATTTATGTGCCAATAAATGTTGTGTGGATGCCTTGGAATGCATGCCAACCTTCTCAAAAATGTTGTTGTTGTACTCCTCGACTTTTGTGCACATCAATGGTTGTATGGACTCAATAAATTTGTATTGTACATACTGTATTAAATGGTGTTTTCTTCCTTGAAGTATGTGCTAGTTGTCTGCCTTGAAGTGCATGCCCTAGCTCTGCAAAATGCCTCCTCTCTTTATCAAGCTCGACCTCTTCCTCTCGCTCTCTCAAAATTGATTCAACTATCCAAGAATGGGTGCGCCCTCCTACCCTAGTCGACCTCGTGAAGCAATCTAAAGAGTCATCTCATCTAATAGTTGAGATTAGATGAGATCAACGGTGGATATAAAATCACTTTATTCACCCACTTTCCCTGAGTCTCAAAAAGTCACCTTTTAATTTGTCTCTCACAAATTAAATGACTAGGATCCACATTATGCACTTTCTCACCCCTTAGGCGCCTAGGTGATGAGAAACACTTGCCTAGGTACTTTTTAATTATTTTTAACATTCTCGACAATTTTTCTATCTTCTATGGTTTCACCATGAGACTTAATTTGATTTATCAGGCCAATGACATGGGTGTAAAATGAATCTACTGAATCTGTATGTTTCATTGAGAGAGTTTCAAAATCTCTTCTAAGAATTAGTAGTTTAGAAGTCTTGAATTTGTCCATACCTTGATGAGAGGTTTGTAATATTTCCCATGCCTCCTTGGCTTTCTTTGTTGATGCAACTTTTGGGAGTATGCTCTCATGCACTTCTTGATGTATGTAAACCATTTCCTTTCCATTCTTCTTCCTTTGATCTTTCAAGACATCCTTATCAGTTTGTGTGAGTGCATTATATGTTTTCTGATATGATGGTTCCACATAGCCATTTTCTACTATCTCCCATACATATTGATCTTAGAACAATGCCTTCATGGTCAAGGACCAGATCTCGTAATTGTTTACAGTAAAAGTGGAAGGTTGCAAATTTGAAGTAGAACCCATATTTCACTTTTCAACAAAGTTGTTTCTCTTGAACTTGTTCTGATAGAACCTTATTTTGATCAACTTTCTCTTGATCAACTTGCTCTCATACCAAATCTAAGATCTATAATGCACAAACTATTTTGTGCAACGTTGTTTCAAATATTGTGTGCCACAAAGTCTTTGCAACAGAGTTCTCAAGACTAACGGTGCAGTGTAGAGGCTGCTTGATTTGTTGTGCATTGTGAAAACACACTTAATGAAACGATTTATGGATGCATAGTATCATAATTCTATGTTTAGCACATAAAATCATAAATACACATGAAATTTGTCAACACGCAAAATACTTTATATTAATAACTTCGTTGTTGCACGCTAATACAAAATATGATAACTATGATGAGATTCATCTCAAACAATGTCTACTGACTTTAGAAACACAGATCTTGTGCTCTCATAATTGTTCAAATTCTCATTCTCAGTTTTTGTTGTACCTCCTTCACGACTCTGTTCTCTCTACCTCTCTATTGTGTATCTTCATACCGACTTCCTATAGACTCGAACTTATAAAGATGAAACTGAGACTGAATCAACATTAAATACTACAATTAATTTCACTCACTCTTCATCTACTTAACTAGACTCGAGAAGATAAGATTAGTTTTATTCATTAACTCCCCTACGATTGAATGACTGAAAAATTAGCAAAGATGTGAATCTCATTGACTTGTAATTACTATTTCCAACATGAATAATAGGGATTACTACAAACGGGGAGATCAACTTGCCTATGGATAGACTTTTACAACTAGGAACAAACACTCTCTCGGTGTAGGAACAACCAATCGTACACCCCGTCATTATAACATTTCATTTTTTATTTTTCATCATGGTCAATTTCTCCTGCCAATGCCTTCTCTCTACAGCTACAAAATGGATTCTTATATTTGCTAGTGATTCTTAAATATTACCCTAAAAAAAATGTTGAAGATTTAGTCTATGCAGATTCTTCTTCGACGGAACATGGAAATCCTCAATCAACTCATTGTTAGAGGCTTGAATCCTCAATCTCATTGTTGGAGACCTTTTTTGAAAACTTCCAAGATGGTATTACGATCCAAATGTCTTCTTTCTTACTGCTAAACTTTCTTCACTTTTCCTGTAGTGATTTTTCGATCCTACCTTTATCACTTCACTTCAATTATATATCTACTTTCTTACAACAATTCTTTTGATGATCCTTTCTTCTACCAATGTATATGATTTACCAATCCTTCACTGTGATTTTTTCACTGAGTGATTAGTTCTTGTATTTAACACTTCACACTTCTTATTGATTGTATGAAATCGGTTTTCTTTTTGTTGAATTCATGGCTCGTTCAGTGAATATGTTGATGCACACAATTTTTCCATCATTTCTTCTTCTTATGCTTGGTTTTCATGGATTCTTCTTTGCATTTCATTTTCTTTCTTAATGTCCCATGGGTTTATCACTCCACACCATCACATGATCTATTCATATTTTCTTTCTTTAAATATTCCTCAGAGATTCTTATTGCAGCGATACCACAATTCTTATATTGTCAATCCTTTCTTATCCACGATGCTTCTTGCATACCTATTCTTGGAAATTCTTCCATGCAATCTTGACTACACCTTCTCTCTTTGAGAGAAACTCCATTCACAATACCCTCTCCTAAATAAATCCCAGCCTTCCTATGAGGAAAAGGGTTGTAATTGTTGGAAATAGTAATTACAAGTCAGTGAGATCTTCACGTCTCCGACGATTTGTTTCTCAGTCAATTTGTCTATAGTTTTTTCAGTGAGCCGAAATGTTAGTGAGTCAGTTTGACAATATCTAAGTGGAAAGTTGCACATTTACTCAAATTTAGTCGCCAAGCAGGAGATTTATAAATGGAGTCGATCCTTATCTATCTCTAATCTAGTGAAGTATTTGAAGATTCAGTCGATTAAATGGTAATCTTTAATGTTGAGACAATTTTATCTTTTGTATGAAGTCTCAATCGGATTCAATATAAGTCTGAGTCATTTAGTTAGTCGATGAGGCATAATGCAAGATGCAAAGGAGGAGAACCAACAATAGGTGAGGAGTTGAAGAAATCTGAGCACAAGCTCTATGTGTGTGAAGTTAGTATAAGACGTCATTGGAGCCGAAGCTCATCTTAGTATTGTATTATGTAATCGCGTGCACCACGCCGAATTTTATTAATATCAATCAATTCGTATTTTTGAGTTTATGTGCTAGGCATAGAAGTTTGTGATTCTGCAATTATAAATTTTTCTTGAAAGCGTTTTATATTACAACGTGCAATATTTCATGTAGTCTTTGAACTTCACTTTAAGTCCTGAGTGTTTGGTGATGAATCTTGTGGCGTGCAGTATTTTGTTGCTGCGTTGTGAAAAGTTTTTGTGTGCACTGAAGATCCAAGATTTGATCGTTGTGCAGTGGATCCAATATTTAGTATCAGATCAGGTTCTATGAGAACAAGTTCAAGAGAAAAAACTATGTTTAAAAGTGAAATATGGCTTCTACCTCAAATTTGCAACCTCCCATGTTTACAGGAAAGAATTTTGATATGGGATCTTTCACCATGAAGGTGTTTTTTCGAGGTCAAGATATATGGGATATAACTGAAAATGGTTATGTGGAACCAGTAGATCAAGCAACATACAATTCCCTCACACAAGTTGAGAAGGATGTCTTGAAATATCAAAGAAAGAAGGATGGAAAGGTGTTGTTTTACATACATCAAGCCATGCATGAGAGCATACTCCCATGATTTTCATCAACAAAGAAATCCAAGGAGGCATGGGACATATTACAAACCTCTTATCAAGGTATGGACAAAGTAAAGACTGCAAAATTACATATTCTTAGAAGAGATTTTGAAACTATGTCAATGAAAGATACACATTTAGTAGATTTATTTTACACCCATGTCATTGGCTCGATAAATCAAATTAAGTCTCATGGTGAAACCATAGAACACATAAAAAAAATTGAGAAGGTACTTAGCAGTCTTCCTCCTAAGTTTGATACCCTTGTTGTAACTCTAGAAGGGAGAAAAGTCTTGAGTCAATTTAGTCTAGATGAATTTCAAGATTCCCTTGTTAATCATGAACACAGATTGTATAGGTCAAGTATGCCAGATGAAGAAGCAGAGGAAGAAGTTTTTTTAGAGTTGGATGCAGTAGTAGTCCTGGAAATGATGGTGGAAGAGGTCAAAACCCAAGTACAATTCATCCAAGTGGTCATAGAACCAACAAGTCAAATATTCAATCCAATTACTATAAAAATTATGGAAATTATGAATATTAGTGCGGGAAGAGACAACATAATAAGAACAAGAAAAGTCAAGATCAGTAAAAAGACGCAAATAACCAAACTTATTCCATGTTTATGGTGTGCATTGTAACAATGCCTGGTGTTGAGGAAAATCCTATAGTCTCACCATTTGAATGCAATGTTTATCAAGCAAGTCCATGTGACATATGGTATTTAGATTTAGGATATAGTAATGGTGTAGACCTCCCCCTACTCTCCCTCAAGGTTACGCGACCTCTCGGTGAAGGATATTAATCTCCTCAAGATGGATTAGCTCCTCGAGACCTTACTTGTCTCAAACTAAATCAAACATAGGCCCTGTTATCACCTGAGGCGCGGGTCGTATGGTATCATCCTCTCTCTGGTATGATCATCTTTCATTGTCCCTCTAGTTTTCACGGCCATGATCCAGTCATTATTGATTTCTTCATTAACTGACAAATCATGGTGATTGTGGGGCACCAATGTGCTCACTCTTTATTGTAGGGCTCAATATCCACAATCAAAAAATAACTCTCTCAACTCGATCTAATCATGGTCATTGATCCCCCGCCCCGACGAGATCAATGGTGTTGGTGAATTGCAGGCCATGAAATAAAACGTCTGCTAGATTCACCTTTGTGCTCTATAATGATTCCCCACCATCGATTTTCATTCACAGATCGACGGGTACCCATAGGCCCTGTTTTCTTAGATATGTTTCCAAATCTCAACACCAACAGGCGCTAGCTCCTTCCACTAGACCTGAGGCTTAACCTCTTGGTGCTTTTTTACTTCAGAACTTTTAACTGGGACCAGATCAACAGTCCATGTCCCCCTTCGCAACCAACGATCGATATCTACTTCGGGACTCCACGCTTCAGGAGTTTGGGATGTTCCAACCTCCATATTTACCCAGGGTACTCCATACCTAAAGTTATATATCAGGCACCACAATTCCACCAAAATCAACAACTCTAGTCCACTTCGGCCTTCGGGAGTTTCAACCTCTCCATATTCGCTTTCTCCAAGAGTTATTTCACCTAGATTTCAGGATCTATTGACGTGTGCCTCCCACAGATTGATGGCCACAAACCACTTCAGCTATTTGGGTTTCAGGAGTTTCAAACTCTTCGGCTTCACTTTCTCCCAGAGTGTTTTCACCTAAAATTGACAGATCTCTGCCGCATGTCCTTCTGGATCTGATGGCTACGATTCAGTTCAGCTATTCAGGATTTGGGAGTTTCAACTCCTCCTCACTCACTTTCTCCCAGAGCGCTTTCACCCGAAGTCGATGATATGTCAACGTGTGTCTCCCACATATCAATGGCTCCAAATCGCTTCGGCTCTTCAGGCTTCGAAAGTTTCAAATCCTCCGCACTCACTTTCTCTTGGAGCGCTTTAACCTGAAGTTGGAGATATATCGACATGTGTCCCCCACAGATCGATGACTGTAAATCACTTTGGCTCTTCGGGCTTTGGGAGTTTGAACTCCTGCATGCTTGTTTTCTCCCGGAGTGTTTTCACCTGAAATTGCAGATCTTATGCCAATTGTCCTTCTAGATGATGGACAGTCACTAAACTATTTGAGACTTCAGAGAATCCTCGCTCATGTGTGCACATAAAGACTTAAATCTCATGCACATTTCCTAGATCCAACGATCTATACTGATCTCACTCCCTCCTAGATGGATCTTGACTGATAAATCATGAAACCTTCAGACCTTCACTCCATTTGAATATTTCTCCCCACTATCTCTCTTGATCTTGGTTTCTTGAGCCCTTTGACTCCTCAGAGGGCTACTTTGACACTTAGTCAAATTTCGAATATGTGCACCCCTTGCAACATATTCTTACGCAATACTTAGCTTCTTGCGGGCGACTGTGCAAACCTTGCAGCAGTCCCTTTGCACTCCTTGAAAATTGAAGTTTCACGCTATCTCTTCTCATCTTCTGAGTCAGAATAGACTCTGTCAATTCACTCCTTGCATAATGTATGCACACCTTTCATGAACTCAACAAAGAGAAAACAATTGAAACTTATCCAAATACTTCACACTTTTATACACTCAATAACATAACTCATTCATTCATGAAAACAAAAAATAGCAAGGAAATTGTAAACAATAGCAACACCATGCGTTGGTTCAATATCCCTCTGTTGTATTCATTCAAGTGTAAATGGATACAACTCTGATAAAAACAACTTACATTCAGTAAAAACTATCTCCTACTAATCTGCAACAACCCTATTCAAGCATACAATGCATCTACTTATACTAGAGGTCATCTAGGGTTCCCTCCAACTACCTATCTGATCAAAATAAAATCTTACAGCTACTTATTCTTATTACAATAAACGTTTGTGATAGATAATTTAAGGTGAATCATCAGATCCATGCCAAAATCAAATAACTCAAGGATGATCTGATCTCTCCTGGTTTGACATGATCGTTCAACCTCCGATCATTTAAAACTTCTTTGGTCCATCATTTACTCAAAAATTCTTTGAGATACACCATCTTCCAAAATTTAAAATTTTACTCAAAAGGCGCACTAGGCATTGTGTTGTCATCCCATGTGGCTTTTCTGATGATGTTCCTGCATCATACTCCTCTGGGTAGAAAATTCATGGACTCTTATCTATGATCTCCTGCACTGACCTTCCATGCTTCTCGACATCAGCTTCACTTACCAAACTGGCATCTTCTATCGAGTGTCCCTTCCACTTGACCAAATATTCAAAATAGGTCTTCCTCCTAGTCTTCTTGCAAATCCTCTGATCAATTATCTTCTCCATCTGTGGATTTTCTTCTATAAGCATCTTCTTTTCCCATTGAATCTTCTCTTGACCTTCTGATGTTTTTGTGTCATCTTCCCTATAAGGATACAATTCTAAAATGTTGAATATGGGTGATATTCCCACATCCTCTAGCAACTCTATGTCATAAGAATTGTTACCAAATTTTCTTAGGATCTTTCATAGTCCAATCTTCTTCAACTTAATCTTTTTATATGTTCCTCTTGGGAAAATTTCCTTCCTCAAGTGTGCTAAATATTGATCTCCCACTTCAAATTGAAGTTCTCTTCTATGTTGATCAACTATGCTTGTATACTCTGCATTATTGTTCTGAAACTGCTCCCTGATCTAATTATTGAAACTTCTACATCTATGCAGCAAATTCTTTCTTCTCTAGCACTTCTGAATTCACTCTGCTCCATGTCTCTCAATTCTGATACCCCTCTTGGAATCATTCCATACACCATCTGGAATGGGATTTTTCCTATACTTTTGTTTGGTGAGTCATTATATGCAAACTCTATCTGTGACAAAATTTGATCCCACTGGCAATGATGTTCAGTGACCAAACTTCTCAACAAATTTCCTAAACTCCTATTTACCATCTCAATCTATCCATTTGTCTGAGAGTGATATGTTGAACTAAAAGACAGTTCCATCCCCATTTTATTCCATAATTTTCTCCAGAAATGACCAACAAATTTAGTGTCCCTATCTGAGACAATACTCTTGGGAAACCCATGAAGTCTCACAACTTCCTTGAAAAACAAATTTGAATGTGTGTTGCATAATTTGTCTTCTAGCATGGGATAAAGTGTGCCATATTCAAAAATCTATCAACGAACACAAATATGGAATCACTTCCTCTTTGTTTCCATGGAAATCCCAACGCAAAATCCATGCTTATTACATCCCAAGGCCTATCTGGAATAGGGAATGGTTGATACAATCCAATGTTTTGTTTCTTTCCTTTTGCATACTAGCAAATATTACATTTTTTCAAAAACTTCTTCACTTCTGCTCTCATGCCTGGCCAATAGTATGAGTTGTTCAATTGTACAAAGGTCTTGGCATGGCCAAAATTACCTACTAGACCTCCACTGTGTTTTTCCTTCAGCATATTTTTTCTCATCGAGGACCTCAGTATGCACAATTGGTAACCTTTAAACATCAATCCATATTGAATCATATAATTTTTCCATTGGCTTCTATCTCTGAGAACAAGATTTTCACATGCTTAGTATGCTTTCTTAAAATATGGATCAACACAATACATATCCTCAAGGTGTTCAAACCCCAAGGTCTTCACTTGAAATTCCTGCAAAATCAAGCAATTCTTTCTCAATGCCTCAACAACTTTGTTACTGTTATCCCCGATATCTAGGGATAACTAGGAT
>SNQJ01S0049542.1:54821-76417 GCA_010110895.2 Picea sitchensis | reverse complement strand
CCTCATGTCAAACATTGGTGGGAAACTTACTGGGAGAAAAGTTTCACAAAAGATTCTAGAATATATGGGGTCGATCCCACTTGGGATTTTTTATGGATGCGGTAAAGGAACAGTATTACCCTGTTGGAAACTATGAGGACCAGTACATGAGATGGACCACACTGAGACAAGAGAGGGGCCAAGCAGTTCTGGAGTTAACCAATACCTTACATACCTTGCGCACCAAGCTAGGTTTCAAAGACTCCAAGTGACATTTGGTTCTGAAATACCGTGGGGCTCTACACAGATACATCTAGACTGAAATGGATTCTCTGGACATCTCATCACTCGGTGTTGCTTATCGATATGCTGTTAAAATTGAGTAGAAATTTAAGCACAAAAACAAACGAGAATTCAGTTCTGCAAATCCGCAACAACCAAATTATGACAAAGAAAACCCTAACAAACAGTCTCCCGAAAACCAGTCCAAGACACAGGAAAAGAAGGGTCATGGGAAGACAAAGAAGGACACCAGAAAATGGTGTGATTTCCACAAAAGCCCCTGGCACAACACTGAAGAATATCACTCAAAACAGTCATTTGTGACCGAGATCAAAGACAAGGAGCCAAACCCTGATTCTGAAAATACTGGTAAAGGACAGATCGTTGACGCAGACCCCACTGTTATTGTCGCGACCGCAACAATTCAACCAAAAGAACCAACAGATCCCAAAGAGGGGGAGCTCCTTTTTCATTCACAGATGTGGGTGAAGGGGACCCCGCTTCATTTTATTGTTAATATCGAAAGCCAGAAGAACCTCATCTTAGCAAAGGTCATTAAACAGTTGGGATTGACGACAACACCACACCTACAACCATACAACATCAGGTGGCTTCGCCAAGGACGAGATCTTCATGTCATCCAAAAGTGTCGATTTTAATATGAAATCCAACCCTTCAAGGATGAGGTATTATGTGATGTTGCCCCATTGGATGTATGTGATTTTCTCTTGGGCCAACCATATATGTGGAAGCACCATGTTATTTATGAGTCTCGACCCCACAAAGTCATTATTTCTCTGGGGGGTCATCTCTACAGAATACCAAAGGTAGTTCCAACCATTGTTCCACCTAAAAAAATTCGTAAGGTAGTATCTCATACTGCAAAATTCAGCTTCTTCACAATCTGTTCAAAAGGGGAACAAAAGGACACTGCAACCACTACAGCCTCGCCCCCTGCACCTTCTATCCAACAGAAGCAGGTCGAAAAGGTTGCAGTAAAGTGCAAAGATTCCTTCTGCACACCTTCCTCTCATGTAGCTCGAATTTTTGAATAGCCTCAGCTTCAACAGGTTCATGACAGACTTCCACAAACTAAGCAACGCGACATCTCCAACAATACAAGCAGTTCACAAAGATGCAAATCAAGCAAACGCTTTTCCCTCTCCCTCGGTAACTCAACACAATGGAGACCATTTCTTCCTAAGGAGGGAGTATTGATCCAAGTGGATATCGGTGGCCACCCACCTTTTCCAACTGGCTCAAAACAGTTTTCTGACAATTTTGGAAATTTACTATTTTTAACAGGTTTTAACTTCCAGGGCCATTTTGAGGGCCTAAATGAAGGTTTTTCTATATTGAGGTTCTCAATTATATCCAAAGACATGATTGAGCCCCCAAAATGAATCTCCTCAATGATACCTTTCCAACGAGCTATCATACGCGTAAAACGAAGATCGTATGCAAAAGTTACGACCCCAGGAAGTTAATGTACTAACTTACCCAAACGGGACCCACATGACTTTTGGCACTTCATCTCCTAGGGTTAGGTTTTTGGATGTCTAGGGTTTTTGGCATTCCTTTTTATTGTAAAAAGGCCTTCAAAGCCTCATTTGTAATCATATTCTTTCGAATGCGAGTATCTGTCACATCTCTTCTCAGAGATAAGCTGCCACCATTCTAGCAAGTCTTTCACTCTGTATTTTTATACTCTTTGTACATTTCTTTCATTAATAGAAATCGTGTATTACTGTATCTCTATGTTTACGGTTGCATATTTTATATATTTCTATTATATTATTGAATATCTGCGATATCTCTCTACATTTATTTATTATATCTCCAATCTCATTTCGTGCCAAAAATAATCCAGATCAGACGCGATCATTCAACCTCTAATCATTTAAAACTTCTCTGATCCATCATTTACTCAGAAGTTCTCTCAGATATGCCATCTTCCAAAATTTAAAATTTTACTCAAATGGCGCGCTAGGCGTTGTGCTGTCATCCGATGTGGATTGGTTGACAATGCTTCTGCATCAAGTAACAACATGAAAGGACACATAGAACTTTTTTCTAGTTTGGATGAGTCATTCCAAACCAAGGTTACACTTGGAACAAATATCCAAGTCACTGTCGTAGGCAAAGGCAATATAAACATTTTAGATAAGCAAGGAGAAAAAAAAATTATGCCAGATGTATATTATGTTTCTGGTCTGAAGCATAATCTAATGAGCAAAGGACAATTGTTACAAAAAGGATACAGAATCTACATGGAATATAATCACTGTGTGATTATGGATAAATTCCCAAGCAATCAACTTATTGCAAAAATCCAGATGGCAAGTAAGAGGATGTTCCCATTGACATTGAGGCTAGCCAATAAGAAGAATACAATGCTAGTTGTTGGTAAAGGAAAAAGTGTGAAGTGAGACATTGCATTTCAGCAGAGAGTGCGCACAGTTCCAATCATGAAGAAACTACTATGCGCAGTATCAAGAAAGGAGAAAATGGCACAAATATGAAAGAAGCATATCAATCTGAAGTACAGTATGACTTCTGTCTATGGCATTTCATATTTGGACATTTGAACTTTGGAGGTCTGAAGATGTTACACATAAAGGAAATGGTAAAAGGTTTTTCATTAATTGAAAAAACAGAAAGGATACGTGAAGGCTACATATTTGGCAAACAACATAGAGAATCATTTCGAGTTGGAAATTCTTATAGATCAAAAGATCCACTGGAAATTGTACATTCAGAAATTTGTGGACCAATGCAAACTTCATCTATAGGAGGAAATACTTATTTTTTGACATTTATTGATGATTTCTCAAGAAATACATGGATTTATTTTCTGAAGTATAAATATGATGCATTGGGTTGTTTTCAATAATTTAAATCACTTGTTGAGAAAGAGAGTGGTTATTACATGAAGTGTCTAAGAACTGATAGACGAGGAGAATATATTTCAAAAAAAAATCAGAACTTTTGTAAAGTTCATGGCATCTACAAGAATTTTACCACGCGATACACACCACAGTAGAATGGTGTCACAGAGAGAAACAACAGAACCATCATGGAAATGGCACACAGTATGTTGACAGCTAAACATTTTTCAAATGAGTATTTGGATGAAGCAATAGAAACTGAAATACACATCTTGAATAGATGCTTGATAAAGAGTGTGAAGAACAGAGTTCCTCAAGAAGCCTAGACATGATCAAATCAGAATGTGGCACACTTAAAAAAATTTGGTTGTGTCTCATACACACATGTTCCAGATGAGCTGAGAAGGAAGCTCAATAACAAAGGACATAAATGTATATTTGTTGGGTATTCTGAAGAAATAAAAGCATACAAATTGTATGACCATGTCGCAAGAAAAGTCATAATCAACCGTAATGTTAATTTCATGGAGAATGAAGCATGGGATGGAAGCATAAAAAATACAGTCAAAAGTATTGATGCAATGGAGCATGATGACACAAAATATGAAGTGGTTCAAACAGCTTGCATAGGTGAGTGTGAAGTCCCTTCTACACTTGGCACTGCAACAAAAATCACAACAGAGAATACTCCAGTAAGAACAGAAGGTGCGTAGTCTACACCTAGAGCACAACAAACATCAACAAGCAGTCCAAGTAGTTCTACATCGCCAGATCCAACATTATCAAGTCTCTTACCAAGAAAGACAAGAAGTATGTGTGACATATATAATGAAGACGCAACAAATTCATTTTTCAGTTTTTTCTTTCTTTTCACAAATAGATGATCCATTAAATTTTGAAGAAGTTGTCAAAGAGGATGCATGGACACAAGCCATGGATGAAGAAATCAGATGCATAGAGAATAATCCGACATGGAAATCGGTAGATGTAACTGAAGAAAAATATGTGATAAGTGTCAAGTGGATTTATAAATCCAATCAAGATGCAGAAGGAAAAGTGCAGAAGTACAAGGAAAGGTTAGTTGCAAGAGGATTTACACAACAACCTGGAATTGATTTCAATGTAACATTTTCACCAGTTGCGTGCATGGACGCATTCAGAACTGTGTTAGCCATTGTCACGTAGTACAAGTGGTAATTTTATCAGATGGATGTAAAGTGAGCATTTCTGAATAGACACTTAGAAGAAAAAGTATATGTGGAAGAACCACAAGGTTATGAGGTTCCAAGACAAGAAGACAAAGTGTACATATTGAAGAAAGCACTGTATGGATTAAAGCAAGTTCCCAGAGATTGGTACAGTTGCATAGATTCCTATCTCACACATAATGGATTTCAGAGAAGTGAAAGTGAGCCAACACTGTACATCAAAACAAATAAACAAAGTAATATGTTAATGGTTTGCTTATATGTAGATGATTTGATTTTCACACGTAATTTTGGCATAGAAGAATTCAAGTGAGTCATGAATGATGAATTTGAAATGAATGATTTGGGGCTTATGAGATATTTTTTGGGAATATAAGTCCACGAGTCCAAAACTGGTATATTTATCTCACAGTCTAAGTATGCGCATGAAATTCTGAAAAGATTCAATATGGTGAATTCAAAAGTAGCCCCAACACTCACAGTGATTGTGGAGGCAACATAAATGAGTGGAAAAGTATCTTTGGTCACACATTTCATTTTGGAACAGGTATGGTATCATGGGCATCAATGAAGCATCCCATAGTGACTCTTTCTTGAGAAGAAGCAGAGTACGTCGCAGCTACAAGCGCAGCTTGTCANAAGAACAACATGAATCTACAACAGTGTTTTGTGACAACAATTCAGCCATCATGTTATCAAAGAATCATGTGTTTCACAAGAAAACAAAACATATTTATACAAGGTATCAGTTTATTAGAGAATTAGTGAATAACAAAGAGATCTCTTTCAACATCTGCACAGTAGTATCAGAGTCTGTGCAATAACAGATGAGTGACGGTAAAATGAATATTCAATTTTTTTATGTAATTTTCTTTTGTAATCCCACCTACTTATACTTAAGGGGCAGTGTTGGAAATAGTAATTACAACTCTATGAGTCAATTTGTCAGTAGTTTTGTTAGTCAGCCGAAATGTGAGTGAGTCAGTCTCATAGTCTCTAAGTGCAAAGTTGCACGTTTAATCAAAGTGAAAATAGGAGAGTTATAAATGGAGTCGATACGTATCTTTCTTGAGTCCAGTTAAGTAGTTGAAGAGTTAGTCGATTAAATGGTAGTCTTTAATATTGAGTTAGTCTTAGCTTATGTAGTAAGTCTAAGTCGAAGTCCATATAAGTCTGAGCACAAGCTCTATGTCTGTGAAGTCAGTAGAAGAAGTCATTGGAGCCGAAGCTCATCTTAGTATTGTATTATGTAATCGCATGCACTTGCACCGAAGTTTATTAATATCAAGCAATTCGTATTTCTGAGTTTATGTGTTAATCATAGCAGTTTGTTATTCCGCAATTATAATTTTTTCTTGGAAGCTTTTTATATTATAGTTTACAAAGCTTGTGGCTCGCAGTATTTTGTCACTGCCTTGTGCACAGTTTGCTTGCATGGCGCGGATCAAAGATTTGATCATTGCACAATGGATCCAAGAGTAATTCCAGGGAAAAATCTCTTTCCCCATTGTAGTAACCACTTCACTGTTATGGCTACTAGATCAGCTATTTTCCCTCTAGGTTTTAACAAAGCTTCAAGCAAACTCCCGATCCTCACCATTTTCTCCATGGACTTTGTACACACCCTCTATCTCATAGTGGTTCACAACACACTAACAATGTGAAACAACTTACTTCACTCAAATTATTTCAGTGGATGTTGAAATAGTTTCTAATTCAGGTTTAGGGTTTAAAGGACATTGCATGCATGTTCCTTTCTTTTCTTTATATTAGATTGACTTAAGGACGATTCTCCTTGAAATTCTTGTCTGTCACACGCTCCTTTATTTTCTTTATATCAGTTTACCTACCTTGCTCCGGACGATCCCTAGGTGCATGGGCCCGTGAGGGAGTGAGGCCTAAACCCGCAATGATATCACTTGTTTGGTTGGTTGAATTGATTCTCAACCCCAACACTATGCATCTATCTTTTTTGTTAAGATAAAACATTGGTTACAATGCAATTAACTGACCAACTACCAACCCCAAGTGTCAACTACCTATAACAAAAAGATAAAATATTATTTACAATGCAATTAATTGACCAAATACCAACCTCCAAGTGTCAACTATCTATAACCAATGGTAGAGAGATTAAGTAAGTTATTCTAACACAACACCACAATCTAATTTCCCATTGAGAGACATTCTTCCACTTTCGATATCACCCATTTAATGAGAACCTTAGAATCATGCTAAACAATTCTTTTTCAGGACATGAGTTGGGCCACAAATGAGAACCTTAGAATCCTGCTAAACAAATCCTTTTCAAGACATGAGTTCGGAAACAAGATAGGTTAGTCAACCAGATAATTCACTTAGCAACTAAAATCTCTTAATCAAAGAATGATACCCAGTAGCCTCTATACACAAATGACTTAATCTCTGACTGAGAAATGGTGGCCCTAGTGGTGGAACTATCCATTGTAACTCAATGGCCAAGTCATTAAACGCACCAGTCATTCATTCTCCACTCATTACGTGTCTCATAAACGGTGCAACATTCCAACCACAACAGTTACTCTCAAGCATCCACATCTCCTGCACAGTAGACTGGCTCTTATAGATCCTAACGCCCAATCCGACCGTAAGGTGTGGGCAATAGGGAATATCCACCAACAATTCTAGAGGACGCCCAAAGACAAGGTTTAGACTGGGCATCACAAACAAAAAAATAAATGAGCGTGTGATATTGAGAAGCTAGCTAGCAATACTTGGAAAGCCCAAGAGCTAGGGTTTAGGGCGTAGGAGTGTTGAGGGGTTACACCAAAAGCAATTAGGGTTAGGTTTTCTTTTTCACTTCAACCAGTGAAACATAGTATGGCTTCTCCACGAGCTCCGATGGATTCACATGATGCACTTGGACAATGAAGAGTGAGCCCGTGGGGTCTCTTCTCGGGCTAGAGTTTACACTCATACGTTTGGAATGCAAGTAGAGTGTGAGTGGATCTCTAAGCAGCATATAGAACGTGCATTACCAGTGTGGGCAGGTTGTGCAGCAGAATGGTGCTTTCATGAAATGCCCAGCACCTAAGGAACAACCCTCTAATGGCCTCACACACCCAACAACATGCTAAGCCGTCCTACAATGTATTTAATCATCAAGTAAGAGAATCCACTCAGAGATCTGTTAATCCAGCCCCTGGAAAGAGGAAATGGCCAGGGAATGAGAAAATGCTAACCAAGGAAGGAGAAATTAGCCCTTACAGATTAAAAATCGGCCAGCCAAAAGAGAGTCGCCGAGATAGCACGAAATGGTTTACCATGCATTTAATGGTGGAGACTAATTCTTTTAAAGAAAACTTCTCACACAGTAAAATAAAAGAATATGCAGTAAATAACTCCTCCTCCAGTGAAGCAAGCCATTAAATATAACCAATCATTTTTATAAGACAAGGAAAAAGAAAAGAAACACATTAAAGCATAATTTTTTTACCATAGAATCCAGGAAAGCCAGTTTCAAATGGTGCTGGTGCTCAGTATTTTTACAATTTTCCATACATTTTTCTTCTTCTTGGCCAAAATCTCTATAAGAAATTAAGAATGAGTGACAGTGCAAAAATAAGAATAGTTAGAAGTTACATTTTTCTTCTTCTGGGCCAAAATCTCTATAAGAAATTAAGAATGAGTGACAGTGCAAAAATAAGAATAGTTAGAAGTAAGAGAAGTAAGAAATTAAGAATGAGTGACAGTGCAAAAATAAGAATAGTTAGAAGTAAGAGAAGGCCAACAACAACCATGGCTCTTCACTTCTGATTCATTTCCTTATCGTTTAGTCATTTTTCTCTAACTTTTCTCCTACATGCTTATTTGACTTATTCAACAACAAGCTGACATTATTTTGCATGACTTATATAATATCAATTTATTGTCAATTTGTCTTACAATAATGATCCTCTCAGTTCGATCAACTATTGTGATAATTCTAAAAACCTACATAACTTATAAAAAAATTATAAAGTTATATTAAAGATGTTGTAAAACATAGTGAAAAAACAGATAATTACAAATTGCCACATCCTGAATAGTATTTAAACTATTATATCCTATGTCCACATTACACTTAATCAGTGGTTTGCGGGAATTAAGGATAGATCATCTTTGCAACTTTCATATTAATTTAAAACTGGTTTTCAATATTCAATGCATTCCATATCAAACCGGCTGAGTTGCGGTGCACACGTTAGTTATTTGAACGAAATTATTTTACTTACCATTGCTCATATTTGTGATCTTCAAAAAACTGAAGCTTCTTCTTCCTTGTTTCATTTTCGCTGTCGTCTACATTCCTGTCCAATCCACAGGCAATCAATTCAGGTTACATGCACAACTTATACAATTGCCACTCTAGGCTTGTCAACCACACAGAATATATTTTCATATTCTCATTATTAAATATACTCCACTCCTCTCTCTCATTCATTTATATATATATATATATATACATATATTAATTATTAAATATATTTCATTTTTTATATACTAGCNGAAGCTAGCTAGCAATACTTGGAAAGCCCAAGAGCTAGGGTTTAGGGCGTAGGAGTGTTGAGGGGTTACACCAAAAGCAATTAGGGTTAGGTTTTCTTTTTCACTTCAACCAGTGAAACATAGTATGGCTTCTCCACGAGCTCTGATGGATTCACATGATGCACTTGGACAATGAAGAGTGAGCCCGTGGGGTCTCTTCTCGGGCTAGAGTTTACACTCATACGTTTGGAAAGCAAGTAGAGTGTGAGTGGATCTCTAAGCAGCATATAGAACGTGCATTACCAGTAGGGGCAGGTTGTGCAGCAGAACGGTGCTTTCATGAAATGCCCAGCACCTAAGGAACAACCCTCTAATGGCCTCACACACTCAACAACATACTAAGCCGTCTTACAATGTATTTAATCATCAAGTAAGAGAATCCACTCAGAGATCTGTTAATCCAGCCCCTGGAAAGAGGAAATGGCCAGGGAATGAGAAAATGCTAACCAAGGAAGGAGAAGTTAGCCCTTACAGATTAAAAATCGGCCAGCCAAAAGAGAGTCGCCGAGATAGCACGAAATGGTTTACCATGCATTTAATGGTGGAGACTAATTCTTTTAAAGGAAACTTCTCACACAGTAAAATAAAAGAATATGCAGTAAATAACTCCTCCTCCAGTGAAGCAAGCCATCAAATATAACCAATCATTTTTATAAGACTACATGTGAGAATCTAAACTAAATATTCATTCAACACAAGGAAAAAGAAAAAAAACACATTAAAGCATAATTTTTTTACACTAGAATCCAGGAAAGCCAGTTTCAAATGGTGCTGGTGTTCAGTATTTTTACAATTTTCCATACATTTTTCTTCTTCTTGGCCAAAATCTCTATAAGAAATTAAAAATGAGTGACAGTGAAAAAATAAGAATAATTAGGGGTAAAAGAAGGCTAACAACAACCATCGCTCTTCACTTCTGATTCATTTCCTTATCGTTTAGTCATTTTTCTCTAACTTTTTTCCTACATGCTTATTTGACTTATTCAACACCAAGCTTACATTATTTTGCATGACTTATATAATATCAATTTATTGTCAATTTGTCTTACAATAATGATCCTCTCAGTTCGATCAACTAGTGTGATAATTCTAAAAACTTACATAACTTATCAAAAAATTATAAAGTTATATTAAAGATGTTGTAAAACATAGTGAAAAAACAGATAATTACAAATTGCCACATCCTTAAAATGAAGAGTATTTAAACTATTATATCCTATGTCCACATTACACTTAATCAGTGGTTTGTGGGAATTAAGGATAGATCATCTTTGCAACTTTCATATTAATTTAAAACTGGTTTTCAATATTCAATGCGTTCCATATCAAACCGGCTGAGTTGCGGTGCACACGTTAGTTATTTGAACGAAATTATTTTACTTACCATTGCTCATATTTGTGATCTTTAAAAAACTGAAGCTTCTTCTTCCTTATATCATTTTCTCTGTCGTCAACATTCCTGTCCAATCCACAGGCAATCAATTCAGGTTACATGCACAACTTATACAATTGCCACTCTAGGCTTGTCAACCACACAGAATATATTTTCATATTCTCATTATTAAATATACTCCACTTCTCTCTCTCATTCATATATATATTCTAATTATTAAATATATTTCATTTTTTATATACTAGCATAGTCACAAGTCCAAGTCACTGGTGGCTGGTGAATGCTGTAAGAGTTTCAGGTAGGAAAATCCAGCCCAGTAAATAATAGTTGGAGTAAAAATAGTGGCTGGTAAATTTGGACTCTTTAAAAAATGAAACGTTAATCATTCAGAGGTGGCAAGCTAGCCATCATAGTAAATTTTAAATAATAGTGAGAAAGTTAGTGGTTAAAATCACAACTATTGATTTATTGGGACAACTAAGAATATTCCAACAATATTTACTCTTATCCATACAAAACTGATTAAGTACTAAAAACATATTAAATATGTCCATTGTCAATAGGTGTACGCCTTTGGCGTAGTAACTATTGTAATAAGGATATATATATCGATACTTAGATTGTGATGAAACTTGATTTGATAGTAAAAAAAGATGTATTACATTTGTGGTGCCTGAAAAGCAATTGGACCTAGTGCAGGAGCTGGAGATGGAGGATAATTCCTATGATTCTGTGAGGACGATTAAATGATCGATTCCGGCTGTGACGCAGTCGATCACGTGAGGGGCTAAGGCTCCGTCCGACTCCGCCTTCTCTCAATGTTTTCTGGACGCTGAGCAGGTTAAGGTCCGCACATGTGTTTTTTGTCAGCCATTTGTTCTCTCGTTCTGAATTCTCTTATAGTGAAGAATATGGAAAATCCAATTGAATTCGCTTCACTTTTCCTCAATTCAATTCAATTGCCTTCATTTTCAATTAACTTCGATTCAATTCAACTCCCTTAACTTTTCGAAAAGCAGATGAAGAATCGCAGGTGTACGTAGGCATAAATACGTGCACGATATCCATCATTGGCGGAGTGTTCCGAATAAATCGGCCGCATCGTTCCACTGAAACGCGTGCCAGCATGTGTTTTTTTGAAAACTAAAAACTTCGACCAAAAGGAATCATGGAGAACGATAAACAGAGAATCTGTTAATTATCAAGGATACAACGAAATTCTTAAATATAAAGAGAAAAGTTAAATTCGAATAACCTAGCAGAACGATAAAGAAATTCAGAGTTGACAAATCTCGAAACTAAAAAGAAATTACAGTAAACTAGCAGAACAATCAACAGATGCAAAACAATTGTTAAAAAAAGTTGAAGTAAACCAGCAGAACGATAAAGAAATGCAAATAAGTTGTTAAATCTTGAGACTTCAAAGAAATTCCAGTAAACTAGGAGAACAATCAACAAATGCAGAGAAATTGTAGACGAGAAGAAATTTGAGAAAACTAGCAGAGAAACAAGGTTGAAATCTTCAAGAAACGTGCAAGAAATAGTATATGACTCAATGACAATAAGCTTGGGTTTTGTACCAGCTTTCTCCATAAAATTTGAAGGCTTCTCTAGAAAACAAAACTTATATCTACAAGAATTGTTGGAGGGATGTGGTATTTAGAAAGTATGTCGTATAAAGGCCCTATATCGACTTAAATTGCAGGGTGAAGAACAAATTTGAAAGATATTTACATAGAAAGGATGGCAAAAGTTGATTGTGTGAGAGATTAATCATTTCACCCCTGGATAGTGGCGGATCGGTGGTGGTCTTGACTCTTCAAGATTCGAAGATTTAATTACTCTAAACTGTGGTTGCCTTAACCATTCAAGGCAACCGAATTTTAACACAGCCTTGATTAAAATCTTTTAGAAGATCGAAGGGGCAATTTTCTGTATTTAAATACCAGAGTCGAACATGTAATCTGTGAGATAGCTTGAAAGCATTTCTTGAATTGAATTGGTTATTTTGTGTTTGGAGGTTTGCTTGCTTTTATTTATATATATATATATATATATATATATATTTTATTGAGTTTATAAACTCATTTTATTTCCTGATAAAAATTTGTTTTTGACCAAACTCAGTAATTTTTTGGTTTTAGTAATTACAAACGGGAACCTTTATTTATTCCAAGTTTATTTGTTAAAAAATGTGATTTTAAAAGAAGATTAAATACAAAATTGATATTTAGATATTCGGAGTTTACTTGTACGTGGAGTTATTTAGTCCCAAAACCCCGAACCCAAAGTAGTGGGGCCCAATGTTTGTACTCATTTCGCAATTCAGCGATTGAAGTTATGCGTTGTTTTGTATCAAGGGTTTGCAAACCCCAAAACCCGAAAAGCACCGGGCCCACAATCCATTTTCGCGATTCAGTAATTGTTGTGTGTTGGTGTTTGGCATTTGTAATCGCCAAATCCCGAACCCCAATTAACCTCCGTTTTTCACAGATTGCAAACCCCGCCCGCCGCAACAGCTGTATTTTGAAATCTTGTTGTGTCGTATTGTTAACCACGGCCAGTGAAATCAGAGACTTGTGACACGTCAACACTGTATAGTCAATCTTATAAGTTTGCTCATAGACGGAACCGTTTGAAAGAAACCAAAAACAACTTTCTAAAATCTTTAAGGCCTCTCGCCCGAAAATTCTGCACCCAGCGAGGCAGATTCTGCATGGATCAAATTCAAGACAAGTGTTAACTTACTAAACTCAGAGCACTGGGAACGAACCTAGTCCACGACGTTTCCTAAAATAGCACATCACATGGATACTCCGCCTGCACAGCCATCCCGGAGATGCAAAAAGTCATAAAATCGAAAACTATGCAGCCACGCAGAAAGCTGATAAGAACCAAACCAAACAAGCAATTTATGTCTTACCCAAGAACATGGCAGCCATTGTCATGAACAGTCCAAAAAGGTGATACTTCTCATACCTCTCTGAGCCCTTGCTTCCTAATGAGCCTAATGAAGCTACCTAATTCATAGAGATGGTATTATCATCTGAGCTAAGGCGGTCGGTTTGACGGGTATAAATATAGGGCAGCAGTGAAACCGGGGTGGCGTCCTATGGGACAATTTCCTCTTTAGCAAAGTCTCAGCTAGAGATCTTGGGATTGGATGAAGAAGATGTCTAGAGGGCCATATGGTCAGAGGTCCGTAGTGCAAGTACCAACAGTTGCATATCCAAGTGCAGATCCTATGGAAGATTCTGTGGGAACATAGCCAGGCGAGACCGGTGTGGTGAACCCACCGGCAGCATAACTATCGATATCAATAGCAGCATAGGAAGCAAGGAAAATTGTTTTGGTCGCCTCATCCAGCACTCCCATGTGCCGGCTAGTCTCTCCATATCTGACCTCAAACCCGGGTTATGGAAAATTTAAGCAGACATGACATAACAGGAAACCAAATCCCCAAATGCACATAAAATACTCATTGTACAGTGTTATGGAAATATAACCACACAGAAAAACAATGAAGAGACAACATGAAATGCACTTGTCATGGAGGCCATCGATGTTCTAATATTCTGATCTATCACGATCTAAATAATCATGGATTTAAGTAGATCTAATTTATTTTTTATTAGTTATGTACATTGCCTATATGTTTTATAAATTAAATTCTATCTTTTATTAGCCATGCACATCGTCTATGTCTTCATGCAAATTATACTAATCAGAAAAACCGATCCACATCTCTAAATTGGAAAATGTGATTTATTCTTTCAGCGAGGCTGAGACACAGGCAACTTGCACAGCTACAGTCTCACACTTCCCTGTCTCCAAACAAAAAAGTATGTGGTCTGATTTTCTCCTTAACCTGTCGATAACCCCGCTCTGTCATCATACGGGAAGGGTTTTTCTTCTTGGTAATTTCATTCTGGTAGTTGATTTAGAGGCTATATGAAATTAATTTTATTGTATTTTTAGATATTTGTTTGAATTGGCTGAAATTGTTAAATCATGTATCATTTTGGTATAACTCAATAGATGGTGGAGTTTTTCACCATGTTGAATTCATTTCTAAATACAGAAATAAATTTTAAAACAACACAAACTAATGATTCTCATATACCGAGAGAATAGATTCAAACTAAAAAAACTATTTCGTTATAATTAGATAAATAAACTAAAGCATTTAAAATCTAAACTAGCCAGGTTTAAGAAGCTATTAGGGAGAATGAAGAAATAGGAATAAAGAAAGGCTTTGCAGGTTCTAATTTAGAACTGCATGAAGCAAGTCAAGGTTGGAGAGTACAATAGAATGGAAAAATGCTCTTTCATTTCCAAATTTTTAAAGTGAGACATTAAATTAATGTGTCCCATTATTAAAAATATACACTTTTAAAAAAATATCAAATTGATAAAAATAAATTATTTGTGGTTTTGGAGAGAAAATTATGAATAATGTGTATAGTAAAATTTTATGAAATATATAATAAATGAACACATATTAAGGAATAAACATAGGTTTTTAATAATTACACTCACTCAAGTATTTAAGTTGTATTCTCTCTACATACAGAGATATATTCGTGTGGCTTTACGTTGAAGATTTTATTAAATGAAGATTTTGGGTGATTCTTGCCCTAAATTCAGCAAGAATTGTTGGATTTGTAAGATTTGGTACTTGGTTTCAAATCCCAGTATTCTGGAACAAGAACATTCTGCGTCTTGAGAAAATAATAAAAATAATGGATTTGTATACAATTTATATCACTCAGATTCTAAAACTATTTCAGACATAACAACTAGCCAATGCATTTGTGTGTGGATAGATTGACTATTCTCTGAAGTTTCTATGCTTAGATCTTATGGTTAAAGTTTTCCTGTTATCTCACAATCTTAAGTTTTAAAATTCAAACCTCGGTATTTCTGTACTTAGCATTTCCAACTTTCATCATTATGTATAGTATTTTAGTTTTTAACTTTAAAATTGTCTAATTCTTTCATCACGCTATGTATATATTTTAGGTTTTAACTTTGTAATTTAGAATTGTCTTGATCTTGGAAAAGATTTTAGCCTCTTTGAATGCTCACTTTTTGTTTCATTTATTTCACTCTTTGTGCTTCTTCTTCAATTAGCGCTCTTTACACATTTATTAGTTTTAAAGTCTTCAACACTTGCAACATTTTTGAAAAAGTTGTTTTAGACCAAACTACACTCCATTGCTTTCTCTGTGTGTTATAACCCCATTAGCAAATAAAATGGTCATTGTGGTGGCCTCAAGATATTTTCATATTTTTAATGCTATGGAGTTGTCTTTTCACTTTGTTGAAATGGAAACTTTCAAATTCACCATGCTACAACAAAATATTGAACCTAAAAGCAAAAGCTCTAAATTTCACAAAGGCTAGCCATATTTAGGAAGATTCATAAGTTGTAAATCATAGATATTTCTCTCTTTAGTTGGACTTTCTCTTGAATCTGCTAGCTTACCTAAGGATGATATTATCAATCTTATGGAGTGAGGCCTCAAGGTAAACAATGGAGAGTGAGAATTGAGAAAAAAATCTTTTGCAGTAATGGTATGTGGTAGTGGAAATGGAAAAGCAGGTATGAAGGAAGAAAGACATCATATTAAGGAAGAAATGGGTGATTTTAAACAATAAGAGTCTCTCTGTGTACAAACAATTACATTTGTACTCTCTCACAGACACACATACATTTGTGTGTGAGAGGATTGTTGCCTTTGAGTTTCATGCAGGGGTCTTGTGGTTAATCCCTCGCTTGTGGAGAATACTTTTTCCTTGTGTTGATTCCTCAACACAACCTTCAACTTAAAATTAAACTTTTGGGCACCCCTAATTTTCATGCTAACCCTACTTATATACCATGTCAAAATGCTAAAATGGGCATGGAATTCTTCCTCAAAGAGAATTTTAATGTAGAAAATATAATAAAATTATCTCAATATAACATGATTTTGCCTACAAGTGCCACCCAGAACAGCTCACAGAGTGCTCCTCTCCAAGGTGCATGGGATAAATAACAATAAATATTTCTCCTATGATAATGCTCTACAACCAACCTACAAAAAACAAAAGTGGTCAATAAGATGATTATACATAACTCTTATGTACAAGTCCCAAAGCACTCAAATCCATGAATAAATGTGTAAGATGAAAAAGTCAACCCACAAAATAGTAAATGTGCAACCTCAAATAAAAAACAATCTAGGAAGATAAGGGTCAATTAGTGTTTCAACCACAAAAACTCCACGGAGTAAATAAATATACAACTCCAAGGATAGATAGTAGTGTCTTCACAAGTTTATCCTCCAGGGATATGCTCAAAATATTGTAGCGAAACCATGTAAATACATGCAAAATCCACACATGTTTCCTTCCAGGTATTCCACATGCCCCTCCATAAAACTCATCCATCACCATATCCAATAAAATAATATATATTCCAAGTCAAATAGGTGATGGAACTCTCCTATGAATTTCAAATGATAACAAGTGTACTTGAAATATCCAGGTAAGAAAGATGAGAGAGCACGCAGGAGAAGTCCACTCTATAAAATATTTCCATGAAGCTAGCTAGGCAACCCACATGTAATAAAATATTCTCTAATGAAGTGCATCATGGGATAATTTTCCAAGAGTGGTTAAACCTCAATAATAAAATACTACACCATATCCCATGTATTAAATATGTCTGACCAACCCAAGAGAGTGCACCCTAGCTAAGTGTGTAATACCCCAGCTTAATCCCCAGTGTAATCGCACATATGTTTTATAGGATGGTGAGCTAAGATATTATAGGGAAGAGTGCCTATGTGACTATTAGGATGGAGAGCCTTGATTTCTAAAACGCCAGTTTTCCTATATTGTAATTTGTAAGCGTACTCATATATTAATAAAAGTACACCACTGCTACACACCGACCCAACAAAAGAGTATGGGAGGCTAAATTCCACTAGTAAAGGGAAAGGGAAATAAAAATCTAAGGTTAAGGGCCTAATTCAAGGGACTTAGTATTAGGAATAAAATAATATTATTCCTATGTACTAAGGTCACATAACATTGGGTTATGTTATCCTAAGTTTTAAAAGTTGGGACAAGGGAGTCCCTTATGTGCTAAGTGTCAAATACGACACATGCAAAAATAAATGGTGGAATTTAGTACTTTCTCATCATAATTCAATCATTCATTAATCATCCATAAATGTCCATACCAGGGAAGTGAAATTAGGCATCCATACATGTACATGGAAGTTGTACCTAGCCAGTGACTAAAAGAAGTGGGTTTTTAGGCCCGTGGTTGAAGAAGTGAGTTATTAGGCCCATGGTCGAAGAGGCGGGTTGTCAGGCCCATGGTCATTCTCTCTAGGTGAGAGAAATGCTCAGAGTTAATTCCTAAGATTCCAAGCTACAACTACAGGGATCTAAGACACTCTTTCTGGTCTGTTGTTGAAGCCCCGAAAGGGAAGTGGGGAAGTTGAAGGACCGTTGAGTAGAGAATGGGCACACTTTCTGGGGTGGTACATGCATGTAGGGAATGAGATATTTTATGATGGTTTCTATAGTTAGCACCTGAATCTGATAGTTTTTGTTGATTGAAAGACCTTAGATTGGCTTAGGAATTTAGTTTCTAGTCTAGTGTTTAGCCCCAGCTCTGGGGTGACCCATTCCTGAGATTATGAGCAGTGTGGTTTATGGTTGGGAGGAATGTGGAAGGTATGCATGAAATTGGTGTTTAATTCATAAAAGATAAGTGAATCTTATGTGTTATTTTAATTTATGTGTGTGTAATTATCTATTTTCTATTATGGAATCTCTTTCATAATCATTATTTATGAATCATTATGGTTTGATGCTTAACTCTGGTCATGTGTAGAGCATTTGTATTAAATTAATTGGTATCAGAATTCATAATTTAGATTTGGCATTGCCTAGATGTTACAAAGTGGTATCAGAGTCCATTTTCAACACTGAGCCTGCATGGAACCAATTAATAGTGCGTAGAATTAAATTTTACAAATAATGTAGAAAAATTATTTGACAAAATTTCAGAAAGAGTATGTTTGCAATGTGTTCGATAAAATGATTGCAGTGAAATTGAAAACAAATCATGATAAATTTGGGAGAAATGAACCCAAAAGTTCAAATTGAGCAATTTCAATTTCTAATTAGGGGAAATTTGGGGCTATGGAAGGTCAATTTTGGAAATGACAAAGCAACCATTGCGCCCATGGTGAAGTTGAGAGTGTTATCATATGTTTCTGCAGGGGGATTTTTTTTCCCTTGGTTTTGCCCTCTAGGTGAAAAAAGGCGAAGAAAGAGGCTAAAAACCCACTCAATGGCGTTTATCCTAAGTTCGTAGGGGTCAATGTGACCGTTTGGCATGCTGAGATAAGAGGTGCATAGATCTGGATGGATGAGATCTGAGCATTCCATATCGATGGTCATCGATCATATCAAAGCCCCAACATGCGCGGTTGATAAAATTTGTAGGGCGGGCTGGGGATGAAACCATGGTTTTGTGAAGCTCGTACCTGTCAGTTAGAGAAAAACATCAGGCCCAAAAGAGGGTAAGAATAAAACTGCTTTTTGGGGCCCCAATATGCACATGCGCATCTAGCGCCCTATCCCGGGTTTACAAGTGACCGCTCCCCTATTACTTTCTCTCCCTCACACTTGTCCTCCACTCACCATCCCACCAACACCTATCCCTTCATCACCTCCTGCCACTAGTGCCACTTTGCTCTACATCACCTCCGTCCCATTACAGCTCAGCTTCCGCTTGTGTACTCCCCACATTATCCTCAGTCTCTTCTTCCCATCCACGATTGTCCACTTGGCTATAACATGTCTGCTATTCCATACCGAGTGCACCAATCACTTCATCAGCAACCACATTCCACTGCCAGGCTTCCTCGCAAGCATCTGACTCAGATCCAAATGACAGAATGCTAAGGAATCCTCGTCCTATAGGTGAAAAGTTGACTCAGGCCTTCTCAATCCCAATGAAGCAGTTATTAAGCTTGGTTGTTGGAGGTTGAAAATATTTTTCCCCATAAATGGAAATCCCAAGGAAGGACTGTCAATTAGTCGGCTCATCTGCAGGTTCATTCTTAAGTGTGATTGCGTATGACTGAGGTTCATCTCTGACTAAAGACTGCATGAACAGTCTATTAGGAAGCATGCAGACGTAATGACTTAAATTGAGCCACTCAATCATGCTTCTTGTTTTTTGGTTCTGAGTATATAGGAGTCTTCCCCATATTTTGTTAGCCTCGATGGTTGAGCTAAGATTCGGATCTATAAAGTTTTAATGAAGCCTTTGGTTCTCTGGTTATGTATCTTTATTAGAGATTTCTAATTTAATTAAAGTCAGTTTCCTTCCATATCTTTGAAACAACTGTGTTAAGATACTTGAGCATGGATGATCGAGTCGATGGTAGTTATGTTCTTATGATGTAGGTTTGATCATAGTAGCACCACAACTAGTTTTAATCAGTTTCTTGTGATTTTTTTCCCCTAATGCTGAATGAATCGGGCATGGATAATCCAATTAGGTTATTATTATTGAATTGTGATGTATGTTTGATTTCAGTTCAGTAATAAATTCATTCATTTCTTTGAAACCATGAACCAAGAGGATCTTGTCTTCAGAGTTTTTCCTCTTTAAGTTGTTGGAAGATTGGACGTCCATAGTAGACCTCTTCATTTTCCTCAAGTTCTTCTCCCTACTCACCCTTATTACAACTCACTAACTGAATTTATATTGAGACCTCACTTGCCTTTGCATTCCAGCCGCGTTTTTTGAGTTAAAGTGATATAATCTTGAGACTGCATCTATTAGACCACCCTTAAATTTATTCATTGTGACATATAGACTGATGGGTACTGGGATTAACTCTTCTGCAATCCAAAGGTGGCTTCTAGTGCTAACATTTCTGGTGCCGTTGTTGGGGATGAATCAAACATTTTACCTGGGATTGAATGACAAAGCTTACTTGTTTTGAAGGTGCATCAGGACTTAGTACATCAAAGATTGGAACTGTGCACCTGACAAATCCACTGTGGCGACTCCATTATTTCAGTTGTGGCTTCCAGGGGTAGACACACGAGGTCCACTCCACAGCTGCCTCTAGCAACACCTGAAGCTGATCCAGAGAAAATTATCAGAAGAAAAAGGACCCTTCAGGAGGGCAATTCTATTGCTGAACCAAGTGATTCTGGTAATTTTCATTCTTCTCCTATAGTATTTCCAGTAGTTGTTTCTCATTTTCCTGTTACACCGTCTGCTGGAGCTTCCAAAAATTTAAATTTTGGGAGTGTTCCCGTTGATTTCCCCCCTCCCAGTTTCACTACTCTTCCTCCTGTTAAAGCTATTGGTTTTGTAGAGAGGGAAACCTCTGTTCCCTCGAGCCCTAAGGCCTTTTCTCCAGATCCTTACTTGTTTCCCTCTGTCCCCAGAAGAACACCCCCAATCTCCTCTGTCTGAAGTCCATCCCCTCCTGGTTCTCCTCCTTTTCACACTCCAATGGTAGGATCTAATCCCCCAAGAAATAGAATGGATGTTATTGTAGTTTCTAGATACGACCCTCTCATTTTGCCTCAGCTTCTTAATACCCTCTCAATCGATGGCTACCTTAAGAAGTTGCCTAAGTTCAAAAGGGAGGAAGATATCACTGCAAAGGAGGATAAACTACCTTAAGAAGCTGCCTAGTTTACATGGTTTCGCTACAATATTTTGAGCATATCCCTGGAGGATAAACTTGTGAAGACACTACTATCTATCCTTGGAGTTGTATATTTATTTACTCCGTGGAGTTTTTGCATGGTTGAAACCCTAATTGACCCTTATCTTCCTAGATTGCTTTTGTTGGAGGTTGCACATTTACTATTTTGTGGGTTGACTTTTTCATCTTACACATTTATTCATGGATTTGAGTGCTTTGGGACTTGTACATAAGGATTGGTTGCATACATCTTGTTGACCACTTTTGTTTTTGTAGGTCGGTTGTAGAGAATTATCATAGGAGCAATATTTATTGTTATTTATCCCATGCACCTTGGAGAGGGCACTCTGTGAGTTGTTTGTTCTAGGTGTACCCTTGAGCAAATCCTGTTGTATTGAAGATAATTTTATTATATTTTTCTTACATCCATTCTTTGAGGGAAAATTCCATGTGCACCCATTTAGCATTTGACATGGTATACTAAATGGGGTTAGGATGAAAATTAGGGGTACCCAAAAGTTTAATTTTAAGTTGA